>JNDT01001152.1:0-31423 GCA_000697055.1 Saksenaea vasiformis B4078
AATAATGCATTCTGAATTTCGGGCCATTTTGGGTTACATGTCATGGTGATAAAGAGGTCAGGCTTTCCTAGCACACTGACAATATTCATAGCATCCTGGTATTGTTGGTGCATATATCGCGCTCCAGCAGTAAATGATGAAGGCAGTACAACCCTTCGGCCAGTTTGCATTGGATCTACATCTCTATTAGAGATAGCATCTGCCGCTCCTGAATACAGATCAGCTCGCAGCTCATCTTGTTTTTATTTAGATGATATTTGTATCAATCGGGTAGGTATGATGATACACAGTCCTAAAATTAGCTCGTCGTCTTTTAAAGTACGATGTAACAACTTATTGAATGCCATCAAAGGATTACGAGCTACTAAATCCCCATCAAAACGAAATCTGGAATTATTTATAGGCAGGGAATCTTAAACACCACCTGAAAGATTTTACAAGGACGTTGTTTGTAGCATCTGTTGGAAAAGGATCCACTAGTTAGCAAGCTTGTTCACGGCGATCACCATGATCTGACTTCCTTTGTGAGAGTGATGAGGTCAGTGCGGTGCGTTCTCGTGTACAGAATTTGTGACGCCGCATTCAATTCCAGCAATGCTCTTTCTCTGCACTGACCTCATTCTTGTGCTGTGTAAAGAATGTGCAGACACGTATCCCTTCGAAGAAGATTGATAAGGCAGCGAAATAATAATTGCTCTATAATTTATTGTATTACTTTTGTATCCGTATTAATGAAGAATGAGTGAATGTCGCTCCGCAAACTTTATCTGCGTTTAAGATTTATGCTTTAGATTTTGGGGAACCATGCTAAATTAGGGAAAACAGCACCATTTTTGATCAGAGGCATCTGCCGTGATGAAATTCAAGGATGATTTCACAACTATGGCTTTTGGTACCATCGACTGACTTATGTGCGTGATAGATGATGAAATATAACAAGGTTTTTACACCAAGAAGTCGGGCGACTTAAAAAAACATACTAAATATGGTGAAGAATTCAAAGAAAGGGAATCATTGATCACAAATGTTACTCCACAGGTTCCGACGCCGGTGCCCGGAGCACCGGATCATCGGAGGAAGAAATAAAATACCGGCAAGGTAATTTACATTTGTGTTAGTGAGATGAAGTCTTTTTTTCTAGGAATACCAATGCCCAATGTAATGCAGTGCTCCGAACCAAGCGTTAACAGCAAAGGAATGTGAGCCTATTTTTCCCACGGAGACAGCTTCAAAGTCACGCAGGAAAGGTTGAATCTCAGATCAACTTCTGCATTTGGTGCTTATTGCTGAAAATGGGATGACAAGGAATTTTTTACTCAGCGTTCTATTCTGTAACAAAACGTACAAAGGTAAAAAAAAAAAAGGCAATAGGGGTTTAAATACCTGGTGTCTGTCACTGTTTGTCGTCTCTTCTTTTTATTTTTTACCTCTTGTTCCCGTCATCGTCGCGTCTGACTTTCATACCAGTTAACTATGTGCCAACCATCTGCTCAAACGCCCGAGAGGCAAGTCTTGCCTACCAACGTAAAACCTGTACATTATGATCTATCTTTGAAGCCAAACTTGGAAACTTTTGTGTTCTATGGTCGAGTCAAGGTGGAGTAAGTATCTACACGTTCGCCACGTTTTCATAGTACTAACATATTGTGGTTAGTCTGGAGGTCCATCAGGATTCCACCACCATTGTACTTAACACCCATGACATTAAGATCCATTCCGCTGTTTTGTCTTCTGCCAGCCTGAAAACAGAGTCAAAGTAAGTGCGGGAACAGCTTTGAGCTTTTTATATATATTAAACTGGTCTTATCTAGGCAAGCTGCCACTGATATCACCTATGACGAAAAGAAAGACCTCGCGACCTTGACTTTTGCTGAAACCCTGCTCGCCAACACCAAGGCCGTTTTGGATATTTACTTTGAGGGTATTTTGAACGACCAGATGGCTGGTTTCTACCGATCTTCGTACAAGGATGCCCAAGGCAACACACAGTATGTGTGCACCAACTGTATTGGGAACGTGTTTCATAACAACTTTTTATAGATATTTGGCTACTACCCAGTTCGAAGCCACAGATGCGCGACGTGCATTCCCATGCTGGGATGAGGTAAGGATAGTGAAAGGCTGACGGGAAGATATGTTATGCGTACTTACGTCACATGCAAGCCTTCGCTGAAAGCAACGTTTGATGTTACCTTGGTGGTTCCCTCTGAGCTGACTGCACTGTCGAACATGGACGTTATCTCTGAAAAGCCGTACCTCGAGACTGGCAAAGGTACCGAAATCGGCAAGCACAGCGAAGCCCAGACCGGCAAAGATGTTGCCGATGGCAAGCCATTGAAGGAAGTTAAATATGCCACAACACCACGCATGAGCACCTATCTGTTAGCATTCGTTGTTGGTCCTTTCGAGTACATCGAGGCATTCACAACTGGAGAACATAATGGCCAACCTATCCGCGCTCGTGTTTATGCTTTGCCTGGATCTGTAGAACAAGGCCGACACGCATTGAATGTTAGCACAGCTGCTATTGAATACTTCGCAAAGGTATTCGGCGAGCCTTATCCACTGCCTAAGATCGACATGGTAGCTATTCCTGATTTTGAAGCTGGTATATTTAAATTATGCCCATGTAAATATCTAGACTCATTCTTTACTTTTGCATAGGTGCCATGGAGAACTGGGGTAAAGAATAGAAGGAGAAAAATATGGATTGAAATTCTAACCACGAACAATGTCTTTAGGTTTGGTTACTTACAGAACTGTCGCTGTAAGTAGATCATACAAGTGCCGAGAGGATGGAAACTTAACGCATGTTATAGCTATTGTTCGATGAGAAATCGTCGTCTATCGCATTCAAGAAGAGTACAGCTTACACTGTCTGCCACGAACTCGCCCATCAATGGTTTGGTAACTTGGTAAGCGGAAAGACGATTGTGTTATCTTTGTCTCTGATGATATCTATCTCAGGTTACCATGGAATGGTGGGACCACCTGTGGTTGAACGAAGGTTTTGCTACCTGGGTGGGTTGGTTGGCTGTTGACCACATCTTCCCTGAGGTAAGGTGTACTACTGACTTAATTTACATGTCTCTTAAACTGTATCATAGTGGGATGTGTGGACCTCATTTGTCAATGAAGATATGCCACGTGCATTGAGTCTGGATGCCCTTCGCTCCTCTCATCCTATTGAAGTCGCTGTGAACGACCCTGCAGAGATTCACCAGATTTTCGATGCCATTTCCTACTACAAAGGTGCTAGCGTCATCCGCATGCTGAGCTCTTGGCTTGGTGTTGACACTTTCTTGGCTGGTGTCAGACGCTATCTGCACAGACACAAGTTGGGTAATGCATCTACCAACGATCTGTGGGTGGCTCTTAGCGAAGAGGCTGGCGTTGATGTTTCCAAGTTCATGACCTTGTGGACCAAGCGTGTCGGCGTATGTAACGAGAATTGGAAGATGGATAAATATTAAGTCGGCTGTGTTTTATTAGTACCCTGTCCTGACAGTCAAGGAAGGCGGTGTAGGATCGATCAACGTGACACAATCACGATACCTTTCGACAGGCGATCTTCAAGAAGAAGAGGACACGTAGGTTATCTTTATGAAAGTCAATGGAGCCAAATACTGATTCTTTATTTTTATTTGCAGCACTGTTTGGTGGGTCCCTCTTGGTGTTCTGGTTCCTGGAAACGTTGAATCTTACACACTTACTGAGAAACACCAAGGTTTCACTGTTCCCTCGGATGGACTGTTCAAACTCAACGCTGGTCAGACCGCGGTGTACCGTGTTAACTATCCTATCGAGGTAATCCGACGATTGGCTGACGAAGTAAAGAAGGGCAAGCAGGGTCTGTTGGCCAACACAGCTGACCGTGTCGGTTTGATTGCCGATGCCGGTAACCTGAGTGTCAGCGGAGAACAGAGCACAACTGCTTTCCTGGAGCTTGCTGAGGCGTTTATTAACGAGACAGAATACTTGTGAGTGCATTAGAGGAAGTACTTGGTGTCATGTACTCTTTCTCATGCTTTTTTATTAGCTGCTGGTCGCAAATTAGCACCCACTTTAGCAACATTCTTGATGCTTTCTACGAACAGCCCCTGGAGATTCGCAATGGTCTGAAGGCTTTGCGTCGCCACCTCTTTGCTCCTATCGCCCATAAGCTTGGCTGGGAATTTGCTCCTACCGACGACTATCTAACCAACATCTTGCGTGTCCTTGCCTTGAGCAATGCTGGTCGTTCCAATGATGCTGAGACAGTAACCGAAGCCAAGAAGCGTTTCTGGCAATTTGTGCAGGGCAATACGGATGCCATCCACCCCAACTTGCGAGGACCCATTTTCTGCATTGTTCTTGAATCGGCTGAGGATGAGGCTGAGGAGGCACGTGTCTGGGAAGAGATTCTCAAGATCTATCGTGACGAGAGCCTGCCCACTGATCAACGTCTTATCGCCCTCAACTCTTTGGGAACTGCAAAGAGCGAAGCTTTGGTCAAGAGATATCTTGGAATGAGTCTGGACGAGAAGGAAGTGCGAGGACAAGACTCGATCTATGTGTTCCGATCGTATGTAACCATCATGGAAGAGAAAAATGAAATCTCACTATTGATATTCTAGGCTTGCGGCTAATCCTAATGCCCGTGAACTTTTCTGGGAATTCTTCTCACAGAACTACGACACACTGCATGCCAAGTTCTCCAAGTCGCTGAGCCTGTTTGGTTCTGCCGTTCGCTCTGCTGTAGGTGGTTTTGCATCACTGGAAAAGATCCGCGAGGTCGAGAGCTTCTTTTCCGACAAGGATACCAAGGAATATGCTCGTCCTTTACAACAAGCTTTGGAAGGAGCCAAGGTCAGCGCTAAATGGGTCCAGAGAGATCATCAACTGATTGCTGACTGGGTCAATGACAATGCTCACCGATTTGCTTAATTTCTTTAAAAAAATGACTGTGTACATATAAAATAAATGCTTCGTGTATCGTTGCCTGGTATCATGTTATCAATCGCCTGTATGCATAAGAGCAATAACAACATCAACATGTTCCTTGCTTAAGCGCATGCAAGAATAAGGTGGTCTAGACTAGTAAGAATAGAGAAGTAGGACGCGTCTATCTTGGACGCGACAACCTCACTCTAAGTTGTCATGTTTTTCATTTCTCTTTCCCCTCCCTTCCAACTGTTTGTTCTAGTTGACACGCGTACATACCATCTCCTAGATTCTCCTGCAGAGAACTGCGTTCTGCCTTTGGCTATTATTCTTCGTTGAAGAAAAAAAAAAAAAAGAAAAAGGCACCGGTTGCTTCAAAAATCATACGTAAATAATAAATAAAGGGGGTAAGCCTATAGGTTGACGCATGACAAGTTTTTGTTGATCAGGAGCAATCTCTATTGCACTACCGGGCATGGCTATCAGTATGGAGATGCGGCCCCAAAGTAATGTGACATTAAGCTTGTGGAAAACGTTTTTCTCCTGTGTGTCCCTGCATCCCTATTTATCAGAAAGCACGAACTTTTCACCCTGCAACACAGACATCGCTTGCACGACCCCTTTTCTTCCCGTGGTTCGTTATCGCCTCTATCGATCCACAACTTTTTCCATGAAAGTTTTTATCTTTCGCTGCTTGTTTATTTCATCGCTTGTGTTAAGTTGACTCCTGGGATAACTTTGTCATATAATTCCTATTATTTTACGTCCGTGCACATACAAAACCTTATCTTTTTTTTTCCATTCAGAGGTATGTTGCCTAGAACTTTTTTTTATTTCATTTTGTTGTTGTGCAACCTTATGCCTATTTTTTTTCCAAGGGATACGGTACTTTCTTCTTGCATCTCCTTTTCACAAGAAGAGAAGGGGTTTCCTCTTCTCTTTCTTATTCGAGGAAATCTGTAATTAGGGCTCTATTTACAGTGATAATGGCATTCTTCTTCCTACTCTCACTATGCTTCGAAAAAGAGATTAAGGAGTCTGTATTTACTATTGCAAAAGTGTGTCCTATGTGCTAAGGAGAACCATTACAGATGAGTTGAATTTTTTTTTGTTAATCAGCATCAGTCCATCATCCACCAATTATCTATGGAGATATATGTATATATATAAAGAAAGAAACACATGGTCAGGGTGGAGCCGGTAGCGTTTACGTTCATTTCATACATGTTTGTACTATTATTTGCGAACACAGTGTTGTTTTTGATTCCTCCCTTCTTTCTTTCTTTCCTCCGAGTGAAGGGACGTGCAGCGCACAGGGAAAGGGGAAAAAAGGTTCAGGGATGGGGTCGTAGCTACGTATATCATTTTTTCATTTTCAATTTTAGTACTAGTTGCCATGCTTTCCGCTCGCTAGGACCATCGCTGCACACTTTTGTGTGGAGTAAAAAAAAGTCTGATCATGTATATAAAACACTTGCTCTACAAACATGCATATATCATGTGGAATTTTTTTTATTCTTTTCTATTTGCTTTCTCTGTTGCGCGCTCCTTAAAGCTCCTTGGCCAACTAGCGCAAGTCCCTTTGGTAAAACCTGGAGATCAAACAGATGTATTTTACCTGTCTATAAATATATACCTGGAACATGTAGCGCGTGTTCCCATTGCAAGAGGATGTGGAAGAACTGAAGATAATTGGTTCTATTTGTGTTTACCCGCGCACTGCTTTTTTTTTCTTTCCTAACCTGAGTACGCCACAGACTAACCTTTTTCCTTTTCTTTTCCCCTTATTCGATCTCCTAAATTTGTCATCGAGCATACAAATGATATGTGCAGTAATGAAACTTACTCTTCTCGGACGGCCGTTTCGTATAAATTATGCATCAATCTAATCCTGCCAAAGAACCCTTTTTTCTTATAAGATAATAAATGATCTACAGGTATCGGAAGACCCCTAAATCTTCGAGCAATCAATCCTATCGATTTCTACCGGGAGGATAGAACAAGAAGGAGCGTCGCTTTTTCTTATCGCATGCAATACTATCTACTCCGTAGCGCACGGTTCGCTAATCCATACTCACGGTTAAGCAAAATGCTATAGCGTCTCCCTTTTTCTCCGCACACACGTTAGCATGGTAAAGTTTTTTTTTCTCCATATCGGGAGCCAGTGCTGCGGTACATAAGATGCGCATCGAAGGACACAATAAAGATTGCTTTTTTAAGAAATTTATTTAAAGTAAGAACAATGTATACAGTAAACTGTGTGGTCTATAAAGGTAGTGCAGCCAAAGGAAAAAGTTGAAAATAACCATATGGTGTAGTAAATTACTTTTTTTGTTTTTTTGTTTTTTTCATCATCCAGCATTATTAGGATACGCAACAAGGCAAATAATATTAAAGAGATGAAGCATAGTAAAAGGGAAAAAGAAGAAGAAGAAGAAGGAATCAACATCGGCGGGAACAGAGGGGCATAAGTAACATAATAAAAGAATTATTGCAGCGGATATATACATAAATAGGAAAAAAAAGGAAAAAAGAATCACGTATCATGCAAGAAAAAAAAAGAAAAAAAGAGAAAGAGAGAGAGAGAAAAAAAAGAGAAGAGTACACATGTACGCATACACACTGAAAAGGGTCGGATTGTGAGGGAAGGAAAGTAGAAGAAAACAAATAAAAAAGGAGTTAACGGGTACATACTCCAGTGAAGGATATATGTACACGAAGAAGAAGAAGTGAATGCTGAATGAGAGAATGAAAGTACTTGAATCTGATTAGCCGCCTCGTCATTCCAGTGATTAGTTTTGTTTTGTTTTGTTTTTGGTATTTTAGTTGATCTGGATGGAGTAATTGTCAAAGTAGGATGAGGATGATCGTCGTTCAGTGTATGGGCGGTACGTTGCTTCTTTCCATGTGTCTGGTTGTACTGGTGACGGTTGCGATGGAATCCATCGAGGTGCTCGGGCATCAGACCAGTGCGAAAATGATTCTTGTCGGCGAATGGATACAGCTGGACGACATACAATGGGAGCAACAAGTGGTGGTGAAGCTCTGTATTGATAACAGTCCGATAAAGGTGTAGCAGGAGGGCTTTGGGGGGCATCGCCCTCAGAATCACAACTCGTTGCGGGGGAAGTGGGTAGGTAGTTAGGTGATGGTTGTGTCGTCTTGTTATTCACACTGTCAGAAAAGAAAACCTAGTTTTAGCAAACTTATCTAAATGAATGCACATCCTGAACTTACTTGAAGGCTTTCCATTGAGGATCATGGCACCTCTGATGTCGAGAAAGGGTGGTTTTACGCGTAAAGGACTTCCCACAATCAGGATAAAGACAAACATAGGGGCGTTTGCCAGTATGTGTCCTTCGATGTCTTGCTAGAGAAGACGACTAAATATGAAGAAAATAATTTAGATTGGGGGGGGGAGGCGACAGAAGGACGGAATACATACGTCGCTGAAGGATTTTCCACAGGATTTGTATTCACATACGTGTGGTCGTTCGCCCGTGTGTGTGCGGTAATGAACGGTCAAGGCCGATCGTTGGATGAACTGTTTACCACAGCCTTCCCATTCGCAATGGTAAGGCCGTTCACCGGTGTGAATGCGACGATGTCGTGAAAGATCGGAACGTCTCGAGAAGCATTTTCCACAGTCTTTCCAGGTGCATTCAAATGGTTTATCATAGTCAGAAATGGAGGAAGGTGAAGTGTGTGGATCGTAGAGGACAGTGGAATGCTGAAGCTGTTCTCGGTCTTCTTGATTATTAAGTAGATTGCGGATGTCCATAATAAGGAATTTTTTCTTTTTTTCCTTTTTTTTTTGTTTTTTGGGTAAGAGGTATATAGAAGCGTATAAGAAAAGATGAAGAAGTTGGGGATAAGTTAAGGTAATATAAGAGAAGAAAGAAGAAAAAAAATAAGAGAAAGTGTTTAAAAAAGAAAAAGAAAAAAGAAAAGGAAGTTAGGTCAACGGGTGCTCTGAAGCAGGACAATAGTCTTCCTCCGTTTATATAATCGCCAGCTATACCACACATACATTGCACACACAAAAATGATAGAAGAGGGGTGTGTCACGGGGATACGTACAACATGGGCCGAAATTAGAGTTGGTGTAGGACACAATCTTTTGGCCGTGTGTGTGTCCCACTAATAGGACATCTTGCTTCTTTGACAAGCGATATACATACTCTCTCTCCTTGCCCATGAGCTCTCCTGTCTTTTCTTTTCTTTTTTTTTCGCCAAACAAGAAAGTGAACTCCTACCCCCCACTAACCCCCTTGGCCCTGACCACTTGTATCTCCCTCTTTTTATGTCCGTGAATCTGCTGCTACTACTACTACTCTAAATATCCCTGGAAGATCACATTAGCAGGAGTTCAACTTGCGGAGAGGGAGCGTGTCTCTCTCTCTCTTTTTTTTTTCTCTGTACACGCGGGCGGATGGGTGCGTACGTGCGTGCATATGTAGGTGCGTGTCTATCTCTCTCTCTATGTATATATAGATGGAGATAGAGTGTCATGAATTCTATCCTTCTTTCTTCCAATGACTTAACTCTTTACTATGAAATGAAAAAGAATAGAAAAAAAATAAGAGAGAGACGGAAATAGAAAAGCTATATCACTTTAATGATCATCGGCAAAGGTACAAAGGGTTGGTTGCAAATGGGAGCGTGGGACAAGAAAGAGAATTTGGTAGGCAACACCTTTTCCCTAAATTTACGATCGACCATCATCATGGATAAGGCACTCGAGATTTCCTTCTGTCATTCGATGTTTTTTGGGGAACGGTATCAGATCCCGTCTGACTATGAAATGATCACCTTTTTTGGTACGGTACTTGAACGTAAAGGGAAAGATGATATGATTTACGCCAAACTGTTCTTATTCGTTGTCTTGTTTTAGTGATAGTCTCTTTTACCAAGGCTCCGGTAATGATAAAATGACGTAGAAAAATTGAAATAAAATCAATTTGTTATCATCACAAACAATGATAGTACCCGCGCATTCCGAGATAGGATTGCAAAGGTAAAATGGTTGCTTAATCTCATGTCTTTCTTTCTTTCTAATCATTTAGCCGATCTACGATGAAAGTTCTGGGGACACGAGTTTAACAAAAGGCCACGTTGCCTTGAACATTAACCTTGTGTGAGCCATTCTATGACTCAACTCGCCCAGCAAGAAAAGGAGACTTCTGTTTTGCTGCCTAGACGTAAGACAAAATCATCGATTTAGGCAACAAAGACCAATCAGCCATGTCCCTATCGGAGGGCGGAGCAGGAGCCACTAACATAAGCCCAACCTAAGGAGAAATGGTGCAGATAAAATAAATACTGCTAATCGTCCTTGATCGGGCTCCCTCATTCCGTCCTTGCAGTGTAGGACTAAAATGCAGCGACTTCATAATGGATTCTGTACAACTTTAAATTCGATTACCTGTCTTTTTATCTTTCATAGACATGTTTACCCCGCATTTTTTTTCTCATGCGTCATGAAGTCACTTGGGAAAAAGAAGCTTCATAACGCGTCATGATGAAGAAGGGGAAATGAGAAAGAAGAAGAACAAAGCGGAGAAGAATCCCAATTGCAGGGATCCCATGATCAGCAGAACTTTTTTTTTGTTATAGTGAGTATATGAAAAAGAAAGAAAGAAACAGCGCGCGGTGTGTGCATTGTGCGCGCGGCAATCAGCGAGCTTGGATTAGTAGCAACCTGGAAATTCTCCGATCGCCATGTGGGAAGCATTCAACTCAGAACAACAATCGGAGAAAGCAATGAATTGGACACAAAAGACGTAATGGGGTGCTGGGTTCGTGTCCATGGTGTCTGTGCAGGCTCATTCGTTTTTTTTCCCACCCCGCGCCTCTCTCTCTTGTTCTCGTTAACTCCCCCCCTGGAGATTTAGGTTTTTTATCAGTTTCATATGCGGTATCATTTATCTGAAACATTCATTAAAAACGTTTGGCAACGCGAAAAAAACATGGTTTCATTTTCTTCCAAAAAGATGGAAGGTAGGACGAAGCGGCAGTAGAAAAAAGAAAAAGAGAGATAGTTCTCTAAACTCACCTGGTTTCTCCCTTTTGGGTATTACCATAGTAAATGAATGGTACAAATGGCCCCTCACCTTCCCTCAATGCATGAACAAAGAAATGAAATAAAAAAGGGAAAAAGGTAAGTTCAGGCCCCGTCCATAGCCCAGGTATGTATTTATTTGTTTTGTCCCATCATGCCAAGGATCGACAGATAAAAGGTCCCATCATCTTGAAATACGGTGCTTTACTGAAAGGTATCTCCAATGGATCACAACACAAAACCTAGAAAGAGAATTGTCCATATCTCACGCCACACTTAAAGGAAAAAAAAAACTTCGGCATTTCCTTTTCGTTGGCTACTGTTGCACAGCGTCAATGTGGCAACAGTTAATCGTTGCCATGTGTTGACATGTCTCGCTCGAATTCCTGGTAACTTTTTAGGTGCTAAGCCATAAAATAGTGGTCCCCAAGGATCGGGACATTTTCTCCTAAAACCGAAGGTCGGTTAGGTGTCCGACGCATTCTATCCATCGGACCTTCTGGAATACAATGCCGCCCGTTTCATCTTTCGCTTGTCTCAAATCTTATTTCTCGATACCCTTAGTTACCATATGGCGATATCCCATTGTAATCAACCATCTTCGTCATATCACCCGTATCGACATCATCCCCCTCATCTGATTAATAGAATGTTTTCTTTCTAGTTCCTTAATTTGACATTCACTTTGCACTTGCCTTATTTTACCTTACGTCATATAGGCAACTATTTCATTGTCCCTATTACGGAGATTTAACGCGCTTTGGGACTAAGTATCATGTTCAAGTCGAACAAGTGTTGCGCTGAGAAGTGACGAACGTTTGGGCAATTGGAAGTAGTTGGTTTTGTATTAATCCTGCCGGCTAGATCGCACCACATCTGTGGTAGATGCGACCGAAGAGAGGAGGAAGACGGAAGCAATTGATTAATCCTTTTTTTTTTGTGACGACCATGAACCTCTCCTTATCTTGTGCCATCTGACAGAACACTGAGGAATCATCACTAATAGAATGAATTAACTCAAGGCGAGGCGCCCGCGCCTCAATGGGAAGCTTTTCCTAATCTTGAAATATCTACTCTTACCAAGGTGCGAATTATTCCTTGTGTTAATGCAAAATGAATTAGCACTTTAAGCAAGTCTATTACATAAGAACACAGAATAATGTCTAGTTGACGCAAAAGTTTCTTCAAGACCCTGTAATTCCTGTTCGATTGTACTGATAAATGTGCAATTGCAGCACGCCCGTATGGATTTAAGCCATTCAAAGTCGTAGCGACTAGGCCGCCTGAAACTCTTTCCTATTGCGCAATAGCGTTGGATGCTCGTGCCAGTATTCTAGTAACAGTCCGTGATGACACAGATCTAGCTAAATTTTGCAAGAGAAATATCCATTTACGTGATTATCGCTAGCATATTACTAGGGCTACTGCGAGACTAGAGTTGACAAAAGCAAATGAAAGGAAAAACACAAGGAGACGGATCGAATCTCATAGATCCAAAGGTAATATCGCATGTCCGTGTCCTGTACATATTCCTTCCTTCCCTCGATCTGTGTTTTTTTTTCTTTCTACGATACTTTCCCATCTCTCAGTTGTGCTATGCCAAACATCGACACATTGTGCAATATATCATTAGCTGGGGTTGAAAAAGGTGTATTTAAGTATAGCACGTGTGGAAACAGGCGCATAAACAGAGGACATTATCCATGAGAGATTCATTGAACGACGAGAACGTCTCACCCTACACTGATTTGTTCTCTTCAATTGAATGGTCTTTCAACGAAACAGGAAGACATACGTCTTTGCAAGTTTTATTTAAAAAAATTGGATAACAGTGTCTATAAACTGTGGGTATATTTAAGCTTTCACTGGTTTGTAGAAGGGATAGGTGATATAGCCATTTTCACCGCTAGTGTAATATGTAGACGGGTCACCTTGGTTCAATGGCCAGTCATTTTCGAGACGGTCCACCAGATCGGGGTTTGCTATGAAAGCACGGCCAAAGCTCACGAGCACCTTAGGATCGTTCGAAGTTAACTTAAAAGCTGATTCGCGTGTCATGTCCCTGTTACGGATCCACACGCCATACCATATAGTGCGGACCCATTCTAGGTTTTCCTCAATCACGGGCTTGCCCGAGGCGCGCTTGGTTCCCCTTTCTGGTTCCAAAGTATGCACATAAGCCAGTTCTTTTCCTGCATTCGCGCGTTTCTGGAGTTCAGCAAGCACGTAAGCATACTGAGCGACAGCGAATTGGCTAACTGCCATACCACCGTGTGTGTTGAATGGAGAGAGCCTCACAGCAACCTTGTCTGCACCCACAGCTTCAATGAGACCATCAATCACCTCAAGTAGAAATCGAGCACGGTTCTCAATTGATCCACCATACTCATCAGTACGCTGATTGTTCAGGTTGTCGTTCAAGAACTGCTCGAAAAGGTAGCCGTTTGCACCGTGAATTTCAACACCATCGGCTCCAGCTTCGACAGCATTCTTTCCAGCAGTAATAAAATCCTGCACGTATTCTTTGACCTCAGCTGTTGTCAAAGCGCGCACCTTTTGCGAACCTCCACGTCTGGAGAGCAAATCAACGGAAGAAACAGCGTCGAATCCTCTCTGGGCCATATAGTTGGCGTGATCGAGAGCGGACATGCCAAGACCCCAGAGCTGAACAAAGAGAAAAGATCCTTGGGCATGTACCGCGTTAAACACCTTTGTCCATCCGGCCAACTGTTCCTTGTTCCATAGACCCGGCACGTTATCGTGTCCACCTGATTTTTCCGTAGCAAATGTGCCTTCGCTCACAAGCAATGTACCGGGGCGACTAGCACGCTGTTCGTAGTATTTAACAACAATGTCAGTGGGAATATGCGTATCCGAGGCACGAAATCGGGTCAAAGGCGCCATAGCAATCCTATGTAGGAGAGTATTTTTACCAAGCTTGATCGGAGTCAGGAGATTTTGAGACATTGTAAAAGAAGGTGGTATGGATAAGAGCGGCAATAGCTAACTGAGTAGCTTGTTATGTCAAGTGGCAAGGCTTATATACTCTTACGATCTGTTTGATTTGTCATCTTCTGAGTTCTTTCATTGCGATACTAGTGTAGTATTTCGGAGGTAACACGCTTGGAGGAGCTAACCTCCTCAAAAGGAAATACAGCCCCACAAGCTGGTGAGTGGTTGTAGTTAGCATCCGGATCATCGCAAAGCCTAGCAATCGACTTGCGTAACAGTGTGATGCGGAGGCGGCAGGTATATAAGAAAGATATCTGAAGCTGAGCTGCAACACGGAAAATGGCTAAAATCTGGTCAGAAACCGGGCCAGGTTACAGCATCTGACAGAGCACTCTGCGCTGCGGAGGCTAACCAATTTACTACTGTTATATATCAAGTCTAGTTACAGAAAAGTTGTATTGTGAGGGACTGATCAAAGCGTCAAGAGTTCTACGAAGGCGAGGAGAAGGGGAGAGAAAGGATCATTTTTCATAATACAATAGGCGATTACAAAGGGAAAAGGTTTCCGCGTAGTGGGATGCGCATGCGCAATATAATCTGATCGTTTATTTACAATTATTCCACCCCCAATATTGTCCTTGCCATCCTTTGTGTTGCTAATGTCAATGCAAACCACCCTAGCTATACTAACACCGAAACACTTGTTAGCTGTCATACTGACCGTATTGGGCAAACTACCACCATGAGAGCCATTGCTACGCTGTAAATTTCGAGTCAGTAAGTTCTTAGGTAGACTTCGGCGATATTACAGAAGCGGTGATAAGAAAATACGAAGGAATAAGGGTTTGGTTCAGATAAAAGTTTGAATTTCGTGGATTCAGTTCGTTGTTTGTTAGTGAACATCAGGTGTAGACTTAAGTCGGACACCAAGACTCGAAGTACGTATCAATGAAGATAAATAAAAGAAGAGAAAAAGAAAAGAGATTGTCGACGAAGACAAGAGCGGAGGAGTTTCTGCTTGATAACAGAATCTGATCGTTGGTTAAATCGTTATTATGATTTACCTACGATCTCGTGTTGGATCTGAATGTAGTATCAATAAAAGGTAATAACGGTACTCTTTGAGTGATCAGCGAGTTGGATCAGAAGAAAAAAAAAAAGGAAGACAGCAGAATTGTCGTCGCTTGTCGGGAAAATGAGTGAAATAAAAAGAAAAAGAAAAAGAAAAGGATCAATGGATTCTGGTTAACGGTGGTTTCTTGATCTGGTATTTGAGTGAGTGAGTTTAACGGAAGGGGAACGGATAGAATCCTTTGAGACCGTTGGATGTCTTTTCTCCATTCAATTTGTCTGCTATTTATATTTGTTCAGTCTTTTCGGAATCTAGATTTAAGTGAACGTTCTTCCTCGGTGATAGGTGTTCATGATGGTAATTACTGCGGTAGCAGTGCCATCTTGTTGACGTCCATGAAACATCAGTACATATGAGCGATTATTGTCATCTGCAGCGCTCTTCCTTCTTAACCTCTAAACGTGACCAGTAGCTGGAGGCTTCGCTTGAGTTCAAGATCTTCTTGTGTTCATTAGAATATTGTATTGATTTACAAAATTGATCTTGAAGTTGTCATTTTGTATCTCCTGTGCCCATTGCGTGACCCGTTTCGTGCTTCTTTGGCGCGCCAGGCGGTCCACAAGATCCGTGAAATCTGCTTCAGCGAGACGCTGATCCGTGCATCCTTGAAGGTCATAAAATGCTGACATTGAGAAATCTGTAAGATGTGTGTATGTAATCGAGAAGATCCATGTCGCATCACTGAAATGTGTAAAGCGGCTTTTAATGCCGTCAGCGGACGATTTATCATGTAAACGGCGTTCAATCATAATCGAGTATCTTCCACGTTATTTGAGCGTCATTTGAGCGAAGAACAAGGTGTTCGTTTGGCCTACCATCGTCGAGAAATCTCTTTACCGCTGCTCAGGCGAAGCCCGTAAATTTCGTGGATTAAAACCTCTGGGGCGGCCACAAAAGATAGAAAAATAAATATATTCCGTGTAGCTCTCCCTTTAAATGTACTCGATCTTGGGAAGTTCAAGTGAACAGTGTCTTGCATTCATAAAAAATAAAGTCATTTTCCTTATACCGCTTATGCAATATGCTATCGACAAGCACTTCGATTTATCTGAAGCGGGTTAAAAATTATTTACATAGACTTTCGAATGTGGATCAATATGATAACTTCTCTATTCGAATAAGGTTAAACATGGCATTCCTCTAATCTAGTACAGATGAGCATCATTTTTATTCATTCGAATACACTTAGGACGCGGCAATTACCTTTATTTGAGTACCATTGAGCATCATGTTCTCCTATTCGACAGAAGGGTAGCTTTGTTGAAACATCCACTAGTCTCAGACAGACTGCGGCCCGTGAGGCACAATTTACTTTGTTTCTCACTTGTTTGGAGGAAATCGGTTCTGTCTCTCGGATTAAGGCCTCTACTTGAATAAACGCAGGTTCTCGAAGACTCTGATGGCCTTTTCCAGAGGCACGCATATTGTCGGCTTCCTATTGGACGACACATGGAAAAGCAGAAGTTGCAGAATTCGCCACCAGCCTGTCAAATATAAAGCGCCAGTATATAATACTACACACATAATAGCATCACTCCAGTCAAAGGATCGAGCGTTGTTATGGCATCACCCATTACAACCCTGGTACGGCCCGTACATCCTCTTGTGAGAACTATGAAACACTGAACACCAAGCGGCCCGCTTAGAACTGGTGCTATCTGCGCAAGTATTCTTTACAGAGTCACCACAATCTACACCGTTTATCTACAAGGCACTTCTATCTTATGTCAGTCAGTAAGGATCAACGTAAAACACGCAAACTACGTACGTAGTCTGCATAACAGGAAATGTAGCAGTACTACACGCACAATAACATCATTGCAAGTTAAAGGATCGAGTGTTGTTGTGGTATCGCCCATTACAGCCCTGGTACGGCCCGTACATCCTTTTGTGAGATTTCTGAACCGCTCAACACCAAGGGGCCCGCTTGGAACCGGCGCAACCTATGCAGGTATTGGATGTCCGGTTAATATGTCACCAACGCTACCTCATATATTTCATTAAGCGGTTTTGTCGTGGCAAAAAAAAGAGTCGGCTATGCAGGGCTACGATTATTTGCACTGGGGAGTTGTGATGTGCGCGGTGCAAGTGCATATCTGCCACGTCGACCCCACTTTCTGGGAACGGGAATTTCCATCTTTGGCGCCAAATTCCCGATTACCTCCGACATGCTGATTCATCCTTCATGCAGCAGCCATGAACAGCCTCCTTCTGTGGCCTTAGTAGGTTGATCAAATCACTTTCGAGGAAAGATCTTCTTTTTACAGTAAAAGGGGTGTAGTGTAGGGACTTTTCCCTCTGCTAATGGATAGAAAGTTAGCAAAGACGATCTTCTTTTCATCCATATCGAAAGGAAACAAAGTGATGCAAAAGAAGTGACGATCACAGTAAAGAGAAAAAGGTGCTGAAAAATTTCTTTGTGTGCCCATTTCGTTCATTAGAGATAATGAATGAAGTAGTTTATACTTGCATAGCCTATTCTAGGTGAGACGACGCAACATGGCATGAAATATGTCGAGCATAGACTTTTCATCATGCATGCTTTTCTGCAGCATTTTTTTAAACTCTTTTCCAAAATCATTGAATTCAACCATTATCACATGAATTTTACTGTACGACGGGAAGCCATTAGTGGGGTCACGCATGTGGTCCTTTTTTTTCCCTTTTCTCTCTCTCTTTGTTAAATGTTCACCGTTCCTGCATCGTCTATGCACCGCATCTCGACACAAACATTTCCTCGCTTACGTTTACTGCCACGTTATTCGACATGTCTACCCATGGGATCCATCGGCGTAATGCTGCGACGAACGGTACAGAGAAATGGAGCGCAATCATTAGTTAATTAACCATGTTAACTAGTTTATGGCCCAAACTTCAGTATCCGAAGCTGAGGTTCCACAGGTGATACTTCATATACTCCATCGTTTGCGTATCAAGATAGGAGGTTAACACCTTTTGCTCAGACACACGTATTTCATCAAAAGATATCAAGTGCCCGCAAATTTATCCTGAATCGACCTGATAAGCTAAATGCACTCAACTTAAAAATGATACGAACAATTACACCGCAGTTGAAGGTTTTTGCTTTACCCTACCTATTCCATGTTTCACTTATAACTCAAAATAGGCTTGGGACGTTTCCAAATTGGCCAAGGTCATCATAGTAAAAGGCGCAGGCAGTGGGCGGTTTTGTGCAGGGGATGATATCACAGGTATGAAAGTAATTGGTAAAATGAGCTTAGTTTACTTATATATATATCAGAGATCTTGCTCAAGGTCAAAGCAAAAGATCCTGATGCGCTTTTATTTTTTCAAGAGAAGTTCGGACTTGTCCATATGATTTCAACATTAGAGACTCCTTACGTCACAGTCCTTGATGGTTATGCTCGTACGTCCTCCTCCTATTCGTTAAACTGCTCAAAAGGTCTAACAATGTGTAGTGGGAGCTGCCCTGGGGCTTTTCGCGCATGGCCCTTTTCGAATTGCTACAGAGCGAACCATCTTTTCGCTTCCGGAAGTGAGTATTGGCGTGCCTCTGAGTTCTGGATCAAGCTTCTTTCTACCGAAATTGGATGGCGAGCTGGGAACCTATCTAGCACTAACAGGAAGTAGGCTGCAAGGCGTTGATACCTTGTGGGTGTATTTTTATTATTATTTGCTTTGTTGGATTGATGCAAAACATGTCTAAACTTATATGGCTTGTTGCAGTTTTGCTGGTATCGCTACCCATTACGTACCATCTTCTCGATTAGCCGCTTTGGAAGATCGACTCGCGGATCTGGAAACCTCAGATCATGGTGTAATACAGCGTGTTATGGAAGAATTTGTGGAACCTGTGGATGTGGACAAGATTGGATGTCTACGGACGGAGCGTGAAACCATTGACAGGTACAGATAAATACTCCTTTTTTTTCTGGCAAAGGAAACCAGTTAACCCAATGTTCGCATGCGATCATGTTGAAAGATGCTTTCGTTATGATACGTTGGACGAAATCATGGAAGCATTGGATAGGGAAATATCGACAGCATGGGTCAGAGAAACAAAGCGAAAATTATTATCCTTGTCACCAACGAGTCTCCGGGTGATACTCCGGTTGTTACGAAAGGCACGAACCATGTCCTTGCGCGAATGTCTTGAAATGGAATTTGATCTTATTCAGAAATTTATGGTAACAGAAGAAGAGATGTGATACGAGTGATTGCTAACCTTCCATTTGTAGGTCACCAAGGATTTTCATGAAGGGGTGGATGCTATGTTTTTGAGTAAACCAAGACGCATACCACGATGGGATCCAACTACACTAACGGATATCGTGGAAGACGACATTGATCATTTATACTTTAATTATCCGGCACCCAATTCCCTGACTCTGTCAAGTAAACTAGATGTGAGAAGGCAATACCCTTATGCAAAGTTCGCCTTACCGTCAGAGGAGGATGTACGCTTAGCGATTATCGGCAACGGACCCGAATTTGGGCCAGAACATCGACTGACCAATGATCAAGACGTATTGACGTGGTTCATACAAGGATACAAGGGGAAATGGGGAGTTCAAGAAAAAATACTTGATATTCTCCAGCGAAAGACGATAAATGTGGGTAACGGTATTGTGTGGAAATAGAGAGAAAAATATACCAAGAGTAAGACTTACTCCGTTTGACCCTCTCCAAATCACACCCCTTGATTTGTTGTTTATCTTTTTATGAAAAAAAGAGTAGGGGGAACCATAGAAATAAAAGTAACGATTGTGGGGTTAGCAAATGACTAAGTTCTTCCGATGAGTCCGGAAGGATAGGGTAAAGTCCGTGTTGCAGATACAAAACGTGAGTGGGAAATGGGGGCCTTGCACGTGTATCCCCGGAAACTGTGCTTTCAAGAAAGTAACGATGGCTGATGATCTTTAAGCCTGCACAAAACCCTTTCGAGTCAATGAACAAACAGTCCCTAGGAAAAGATCGACTCTCATAACGCAACCGCAGCCAAAGGTCAACCCTTTATCTTATTGACCTTTTGCCTATCGGGTGAGAGAAGAACATCCTTTTCTTTTTTTTTCTTTTCTTTTGCTCGCTTGATCAGCACCACCGAAGACCCTTGATTATCCTGCAGTGATGATCTTCATTCTTTTATATCTTATATTTTTTGGGGGGGAAAGAAATAAGCACTCTGTATGTTACTAGCATGTTTATGCTCAATGCAGAACCATAAGGATTTTTGGATCCTGGATATCCTGCAATGTGCGCAACGGGATAGATTGGGTTCTAGCTCAATCTCAAAGCTCCTACATTATTATCCAGTATGCGATTAAACAACACTAAACTGTGTTAGGCTGAAATAAAGGCGCCTGGAGCGCATCTTCAAACCTTTTCGTATGGTCTAACCTATACTTTGTTCAGCATGATCATCTGTTTAACCCTCCCTGACGATCCATATAAACTGGGGCGACATATTCTTTTAACCGGTTCAATGTGAGCATTGTATATACATTACTACGAGACACAAGCATAGTCCCAGTGGGTCCAGGAGCAAATTACACGCATTGATGTAGGGGAACGCATAAGTCGAACGGTATATCCAGACCGTTTATACAGTAATAGCAGCCCCTGTCTGTCCCCAACTCTATTGGTCATCAAGAGTGCAGTCGAGTGAGTGAAACGATCGCTGCGACTCGTAAATATTTGCAAATAGCCCATATGTAAGCACGGACGGTTAAAGATCTGCTTATCGTCGAAATAATTAAGCACGTATTCTCCACCTTAAAAAATGAGATTGAATCAACAATACGATAGTATTGCCTGAAACGTTCATCTCGACCGCCTTGATCTGCAATGCATCGTTTTGAGTTGGATCGTTTGGCTCAGCCGTCCCACACAAACGAGGTTAAAAGCCAGTACCAAAAAAGCCACGTTCAGGAAAGTCGACCTTACCTTGGGAATGGACACCCATTACGAGGTGTTGAGGGTATCAGATAATGCAACCACAGAGCAGATAAAGCAACGATTTCAGCAACTCATTCTCGAGGCAAGTCTGGCAGAAAACTATTGCTCACAATGGGACCATCCGTTAACCACGTCATTGTTTTAGTAGCATCATCCAGATAAACGAGGATCTGCAACTGATGACCATGATTACGCCCATCGTATTCTTAAAGCCTGGGAGGTATTGCGGGATCCCGTAAAACGGCGAGAGTACGACGCAAAGCTGAAAGGTACAGAAGAAGAGGATCCGTCAGAAAAGAAAAAAATAACACGATTTTTAGCTGGCCATTTAGCTCAGCCGACAATTAATGCTGAAGTCGACTTGGATGAGATGGATTATGACGAGAAATCTCAATCTTATTCTATTGAATGTCGATGTTCTGGATTATACATTGTTACAGAAGACGATCTTGAATCGGGTGTAGATGTTATCAATTGTGATCAATGTTCCTTACGTATCCGTGTATTATACGATGTCGTAGATGAATAGACAGCTATTCTTTTTTTTAAGAGAATTTCTCAGAGCTGCCACATGGCCTCGTATGCAAAACTTTGAAACCTAACTTTTTCCCCAACAAGGAGTGAACTTACCGAAATATCGGAATATCTTCATCGTAGCCTGTGCAAAAAAAAAAAAAAAAAAATTCCTGCTACAGAAAAAAATTAGGGCACCGCAGACTTTGTGACGCTGTTTTCTCGTTGTTGAATGGCCCATGTTGTTCCTGCAACACATTCACCGAGCGTTGTTCAATCCCATTACGCGATGCTTAGCAAGATCATATACGGCAAAGCCACAGCGTCAGAAAATTGTTCTTGAAGACAAAGATCTTGTGGAGACATTTGTCAAAGGTTCAGGGCCGGGAGGACAGTGCATTAATAAACGTTCGAGCTGTGTCGACCTGCGGCACATTCCTACCGGCATAAGGGTGCAAGTAGGAGGAAACAGATGATAACATGAAATATTGATGTCTGTCTAGTGTCAGCAAACACGTTCCTTGCAAGAAAATCGTGGTATTGCACGCAAATTGCTGAGGGAAAAACTAGATGAATTGGTCAACGGTGAGCTGAGTAAGAACTCACAAAAGGCGGCAAAAATTGCGAAACAAAAAGCGAGACGGGCACGCAGAGCTCGTGAGAAATATGCTAAACCTACCGAACAGCAAGAAGTCATTTGACATGGGTTTCTTGACTGCTCCCGACGACATTGAAATTTTTGTAACGCTTTCTATAAAGCGCGAGGTTACCTTTTTGTAAAAAGTACTTTTTTCATTTATTATGGATAAATCGCAAAACAAACAAGAACAAACATCATCATTCACTAGTGGAGTAACAACCGCGCCGGGAATTGTTCGATCAGCTGGCTCAAGCGCTACTGAACCTCCTGCGGATCGACAGCAACGACGTACCTCTACTGGTCAAAGACGTGAAATGTATCCTGGACTTGCGTCTCAACGACGATCTTCAGCAGGCCTAGCAGAAAAATTTGAACAGCAATACCCAACGGGCTATTCGCTTCGAAAGTGGTTTCAATAGTCAAAACATAGGATTTGTAATCATGCCTTGATAAACTTTGTTTCTACTTACATCCTCTCCGATCCGTGGGTTACCGGGCAAAATGTAATTGAATGGGATTTTCTGCATGCGCTCCTTTTTTTAAAGCATACCCAAAGCTAAAGCCAAAAAGCTAGCACATGCCAGGTGATCGGATCATAGTAATGATCACTCCCGATAAAGAAGAAACAAACCAGGGTCCTTATTTTTTTATTTTACTATAATGCACGAGATGATATGCGTCTAGGGTCTTTATAAAAGAAAAGAAAACGTAAATTTTTGTTACTGCGCTTAACAAACCGAGCTAGTAGTGGAGAAAGAGAGATGAAGGCGTGAGACGCAGTTCCACGCACAAAGTATTAAATGCATGATCCATTTACACAGGGTTACTAGGCACAAAACTTTTGTTCCCAAAAGGGATAAACGATAATCATTATGTATGATTGGCTCTCTCTCTCTCTTTTTTTTTTTTTTCATTTGATGGATTGATCGCCATCATGCCGATATTCGTCATTGTGGAGAATCTGGGAGAAAGAAAAAAAAAATACCGCAGGCATTAACGTGATCCTTCTCCACCCCCACCCGCACGAGTTCAGTATGCTAACTGACACGGAGATCCATGACCTTATTAAAGTCTATGCAGAGTAAAAATATTCCAATGTTTACTTGGCTGTGAATCTAGGGGTTAATAACGCATTTTCGCCTCACTCCAAGTGGTACTGGGCAGATTCGCAACAATGCTCATCTATATATACTTTTTATTGACAACAAAATGACTATTTTGTAAATAGAGCAATAAAAAAAGCTTAAAGTTTCTATTTTTTTTTGTTACCGTAAAAAACTCAGTCATTGTTACAACAAATCCTGTTTGATCTTGTTTTTGACTTTTAGGTAGTGCAGACCAACTTTTGATCCAGAACTCCGTCAAATCGCAACTCCAGGAACGAAAAGGAGAGATACACTTCGCCGCTGAAAAGTAGGCGGACTTGGATGGCCCCGCCGAATCAAAGGGACGAGCGGCATATCAAGGAGCTGATCGTAAAAAGGAAGGGGGCGCAGGAGCTCATCAAGTTAAGAGAAAGAAAGACCAAAAAAAGATAAAGGAGTCCATTCGCTTTTTTACAAAACTTGAATCAACATATCTTGCTCTTCTTTTTTCCCTTCTTTCTCTGTATTATCTATTTTCTTTTTCTTTTTTTTTAATCCAAATGGCGTTACCAAGCTCAAGAAGATCCATAGCAACACCAGCATCCTCCGTTGTTCGATCGCCACCCACGGCTAGACGACGGACTCGACCGTATATGGAACATACGAAATCAGAAACACGTTCACATCGAGACATTCAAAGGATACCAGATATCCATGATCGCATTACTTGTTATGAAAAAATAGCATCTGAGCTGTGCTCACGAAAAGAAACAAAACTAAAAGCATGGGCAAAGAGAGTAACAGAAAAAGGTTTACCGAAACCAATGAAAGAAGGTAAACATCCCTTCCCCCTTATTATTGGATTGCTTACAGAAAAAAAAAGGTTATCAACCGCCACCTCGACCTCCACGTATTGAGGAGGATGTGTCAAAACCAAAAAATACACGACAAGAGAATTTTCATCTCATGACAGCATCTGTTAGTGGTTCTTTAAGTACATTGTTACGTAAAGCATCTTCGATTTCTTCTTCGACAAGTTCACGCACGGCTTCTTCTGGAATGACACCGTCAATTGAACCTAAACCTTCTACGAGTCGATTTTTCCCATCCCTGACGAGACTCTCCTTATCCAGATCCACCACGCAACAATCGCAACAGCAACAAGCACAACAGCAACAGCAACCGGCTCCAAAGCCATCGCGTGGTTCAACTCAACCTGATTCTCGACGGTCATCTTCCAGGTTACGACAGCGGTTCTCGCGTCCACCGATACGAGCTTCTTCTATTTCACCTCCACTGGAAGCAGTAAATGAATCAACACCTTCTGTCTTTTTGGACCGATTACGGGCAAAACGAGCCAATTACGCTGCTGATAAATCAGGCCATGGTGCAGGCCATCATGCGTTCATGCCACATCTTGATCCTCAAATGATTAAATATTTTGGTGAAGGTGCAGATCAAGTAGTTGCTATAACTACACTAGTGACAGGCGATTGTAAAAATTTACAGTCTGTACTACCCTCACCATTTCGCCCGCTCTCCGGTACAAATTATGCGTAGAGCTGGACTTACGACCCAAAACAAGAACCAAAAAAAAAAACCGATCGATGTTGATTATTCCTGTTTCTCAGAACTAAAAAGAAAAAAGAAGATCATGACAATAAAAAAAAAAAGAATTGTTGTTCTTCTCATCTTCTCAATTCATTATGAAACTTAGATGTGTGGCTCCAGTTTACAAGAAAAAAAAAACGTGATATGCTAGCAAAACGAAGAAGTGTGGCACTTTATAGGTAAAAATGAGGTCCCTTGAGTCATGGGACACGCTTTTTTTTCTTTTTTTTTTCACTGGTGAAAACATACACATTTACGCCATCATCTCCTTTTTTCTTCCCCACAACTGTTCTTTCTTTGCACGGATCATTCGGGATATTCTCCCCGGGTAACCATGGTGCAGGTAGTCTGGTTTTATCTTTTTATTTGTAAACGTGTAGGTTAAGCAGATAAGCGAAATATTTCTAGTGGCAGTCTATAGCGGGAACTGAATAAGGGGGAGAAGGATTCTTCAGTAGTGTCATATGTTTTTTTTATTATTCTTATAGGGTAGCGGAGAATCCTAGCAATTTTTAGAAAGAAATTGTGGCAACGTCTTATAAAAGTGGACTTCTGACAATGTTCCCGAAACTGCGCCCCCATTTTCCATTACTTTCTTTTTTTTTTCACTATGCACCCTTTACCACTTTACGATGGTCAAGTCAAGGACATCAACAGTGGTATGGTAATGGATATCGATGAATGGGTCATCCATGAACGTTTTCGAATCGAACACAAGATAGAACCCAGACGCTGTGTGGATCACGAAGAGCTTATTTCCGTGATTGAGAAGCTCAAATATTGTCAGTCCCCAGAATCCGACAACCAAAAGAAAAGGCACTATTTCTTGGCATCGTATCTTTATTTCTTCGTTGACGACCTAGTAAATGCATGGATAATAATAATCAAATACTGCGACGGTTGCGATGGAAATAATCCAATTGCCCATTCTGCCCATTGTCGGCCGCTTATGTTACTGTGTGCGTTCGATAGACTGGACAAGTCCGACAAGGATGCGTCTTCGCTTCACGGTGTTCTTTTTGGAAAGTTTAAGTTAAGCATAGATCTGATCTGTCCATGGAACACTATTTGTACTTGGGCAAGATCATTTCAATATGTTCCTGCTGGACAAGAATGGATGCGTCTTGGCTTAGATGCTTATCAGATCGCAAAACGTCGATGCCAACACGGAAGACACCTTTTAATACGAGAATCCGCGACCCATTCAGTCGAATAAAAGCAGTAATTTCGGAATTATTGTTACCCTTTTTTGTTCAAGGGCAGACCAGGTCGCAGGAGAAAGGTGCCACCATCTGTTTTCCTAACACATGGCAACCCCAAAATTGGATACCCTCTGTTTTTTTTATTCCTCCCTCCCTTCTTTCATTCCTTCCTTCCTTCCTTCCTTCCTTCCTTCCTTTCTTACTTACTTATTACACTTTGTACATTACTATGAGATGCATAACAACAATAAATCAAACTGTTTCTTAATCACTTTTTTTTTCTACTGCGTACCTATATTCCCAAAAAGGAGAAAGATATAAGAAGAAAGAAAGGACCTGAATTTACAGGCATAACTCGCTCTGCAAAACAGGCTCTAACATACAGTTAAAGGCATGGTTATGTCATTCCGGTTAAATGCTTGCATCACGTCACTGATCGATATTCATCAGGTTTTGGGGCAGGCACCGCTTCTTTTCACATGACGCAGTTAGCTTTTGGGCCTGTGATACCTGTCCGTCGGAGTTATAACGTTGATCAGGACCATCTTCAAAACGGAAATCGATAGTTCTCCAGGTTTTGGTCTTTCTTTTTCTTATTGTGATTAAACTCTAGAGCAACTCCTTTTGATACCAATTTACGCTTCTCTGCAAAAGAAAGTACTTCTTTATATTATGACTATGAGCAAGTGAAACCTTTGATTTTTTTTCTTTGTTTCTTTCTTTCTTTTTTTTTCACTTACCTTTTTGTCGTTATAGTTACCCAGCCTATGCCTACACCGACGTCAAGTACATCTCCTCGACCGATGAAACGGAGCAGGCCGAACAACAACGAAGGGTACGATGCTAGTACTGACTGTCTTAAAGTCTCACCCCCATCACCCATGACAGAGGGGTATGATTTTAAGATTAATGATGTAAGTTCCAAGGAACCAGAAAAAAAATAGTAACGAAGACTTACTTTCTCTCTCTAGCCACCAATTGGACGACCGATTCGTATCTACTGCGATGGTATTTACGATATGTTCCATTTTGGCCATGCAAAAGCTCTTGAACAAGCCAAGAAAGCGTTTCCAAATGTCTACTTACTCGTTGGTGGTACGTATCGCGGACTCAGGTAGATGTGGAAAATCGGCAACAAATGCTAAACTTTTTCTTTTTATACATGAACAGTGTGCGACGATGTCGAGACGCACAAGCGCAAGGGCAAGACCGTGATGACGGATTTGGAACGATACGAATCGGTGCGTCACTGTCGATGGGTAGATGAGGTGATTGAGGAAGCTCCGTGGGTTGTCACGCAGGAGTTTCTGGATAAACATCAGATTGATTACGTTGCGCATGATGCTGAACCATACAAATCGGTAGAGTCTGGTGATGTCTATGCTTTTGTCAAGGCCCAGGGCAAGTTCCTCCCCACTCGACGCACAGACGGCATCTCTACATCTGATCTCATCACACGTATTGTACGGGATTACGATGCCTACTTGCGCCGCAATCTCGAACGTGGTGTGAGTGCCAAGGACCTGAACATCTCCTTTTTAAAGGTAAACACATAGATGGATAAAAAGAAGGAAAACTGAAGAAGGGAGTCTAGGAACAAGAAATCAAAACAAAAAGATCCATTGAAGAGTTGCACAGACAAATCAAGACTGTTGTAATGGATCAGTTAGAAACATGGGAAAGTCATAGCCACGATTTCATCAAAGGCTTTGCGGGCATGTTTGGTGCTGAAACTGTTGTGGTAAAAGAAAAAAAAAAGAGAAACTCACACATGTTGCCTTTTTGTTGCATGTCATTGTCTCATTTTCTTGTAATAGGAAAAATTCCTCAACAAGCGTCGATTGGTCATTGGTAGATCTTTGCGTAGCCCAAGCGCAACCAGTAGTTCCAGCAATAGCACAAAGAGCAGCTCTGACGATGAATCATAGAAGCAAAGCTATATACTCTCTCTCTCTCTCTCTCTCTACATCCCTATATCTCTCTTTTGCTTTGAAAACAAAAATAAAACATCATCCTAGAGAGAATGAATTGTACAAACGTCCTCGTTTTTTATTGTTTTCTGTTGTGCGTACGTATGCGTGTGTGCGTGCGTGTGTGCGTGCGTGCATTCGTCCGTAGGTGTGTGTATGTGCGTTATCTGTCTACGCTTTAGGCGGTCCACAAACGGGTGATCAGCTCGGTAAGGCCGACATCGTGGGTGTTGATCTGATAACAGCCAACAAGCACACCAGCAGTCGAAGCATACAAAGTAGCAGTCATGATTTTGCCGATGATAGGCGCCTTGCGCGCGTTGAAATAATCTAATGCATTTCCCATCAGCCTACTTCCTTTAAAAAAAAAAAAGGGCATCGGATTTACCAGTAATGCAAGCGCCGAAACCTGATTTCCGAAAAAAAAAAAATTCGTTTAAAAACCATTGAAGCCATGCTGCTTTTAATGACTTACCGATATGAACGTGGAGGGGAAGCACAACACCCAACAGAGTATCGGTGATAGGAGAGGCGCCATAAGCGAACTGCGAGGCAATCAAAGGAATCAAAGCAACAGAAATACCGCGCTCAAGATCCCAATGGTAGGAACCATGAAGTCTGTCAGGGGTATGCGAAACAGAGGTCGAATTGCTCTTGGAAGAGACAGCTAGCCCATGACTATCAGCAACATTCAACATGTCTCGCGTACTTACACGAATGGATCTTGACCAAGCCCATGGGCTGCTGGCGAGCCACAATGCGAGCCGTAGAACGGAAGGCGGGGGTTGCGAGACGTAGAGACATTGACAAAGAGTGGGGTTGAGTGGATGCTACTGTAAGGTGGGGAAAAGCCGAACTTTTCCTACCCCGGCAAACTTGTGAGTTTCGCTACACGCACCCAGCCCCCCGGCCAGAAATGGCGTCAGTAAAAATTAGCCAATCATGTCTTGCTTCACGTGCGCCGCACCACCGTTTCCCATTCCACAAGAGGACAGAACCCAGACCTAACGAAGAAGTTGGACAATGGGGTCGCCATTTAATAAAAGTAGATAAAGCAGAGAGAACATTAACCAGCGGGATCCGTATGTTGGCTGACTATCGCTGAGGACTATAATGGCTTCCTGCAATGCAAATGACCTCAGTCTACGGGAAAATAATAATAATAATAATAATAAGTGTGTCAAACATGTTGATAAAACTTACCAAAAAGAGAACTGGTTAAGAGCGACCGTTACGGAGACCCGCATCGAACTTTGATAGAGTGAACAAGACAGACGTCGGAGCTGACGAGTAAGACCTCTGGGCACTTTTTCGGAAGCCTTCCCTTACAGGTACTCAGTCGTCCGACCTAGCTTACTCCACGACAGTATGCAGAAAATCCTACATGAACGGCCATTTTTGCAAAAGTATCAGCTTCTTCCAATTATTCTTTCTTTATAGTTCAAACAGCACCAAGTCATAGTCTGTTTACTTGACAGTATTCATTCGGATATTGTTTATTGAACCAATTTTGACGCTAATCTATACAAATTTCGCGTCCACAAGGAACCACGCTTATGCTAAGAAAAGAATCAAGGATGCGTTCGTTAATACATAAGCTGGCAACAAATCCGTTCACTACTTACATCAGCGAGGTCCCTCGATGAACGCGAAATTCATAGACAGCATAAAGATTTGCTCATGGTTAGCAAGTGGAAATAATGCTTGGATGTCATTTTACGTACTCCCGAGGGGTAATTCCAAGAAGGTCACGGCAGTCGCACCCCCGCACCGTGATGAGTGGGAGTGAGAGGAGAGGAGGAGATTGGCTTCGATGTGAGTGGCCAATTGTAGCGCACTGCAGATGACTTGGAGTGATACAACGTCCAGCGATTTATTGTACAAGATGAGTGACGCTGAGCGCGACAACATTTATTTTACTTGCTTAAGTGCTGGACAAAAACCGCCATCACAGCCGAGACGGTTCGGAACACAGGCCATACAGGCTAAACAATGCATAACGATATATGAGTGATCCTGGATGCGTATTCCATTAAATGTACATGCCGGGGATGTAAAATGAACAGAGCCAAAGAAAAAAGGAAAGGAAATTCATGCGTCCTCTTTAAATACGGTCACTTTATGCGTTCCGATCGGTACGTTGGGGTACCTATCACAATGTGAAGACATCTGCCTCTCTGTGTAAAGATATACTGCTGATCACCGCAGGATGATGCGAATAGGTATTCAAATTCCAGATATTATTGATAATGAAGTCGTTATAAACTATCGATGCTCCAATGCATCTGCGGACCATAAATTAGCGTTAATGGGATTCTGCCTTACTCACCTCCAAATCCAGATCTTCAAAGAGCAATATATCGCTATATGGTCACAAAGGCTGGATATATCACTTACCAGCAGCAGTCAAATATTATGCGACTTGGCCCGGCATGATCCCTGAAGAAGAAAGGAAAACTTTAGTACGAATACATGAAAGAGAAAATTATTGATGGCGTGATCTGTTTTCGCCATCATCAATGCAAAACCTCGTAGAACATGATAAATCCCAGCGGCATGCTAGGAAGTCGATCGTCTCGTTTTCACATCTGGTTTGTCCACCAGACCATGGGGCGAAGAAAATTTCTTACATCCTTGTGAAAGAGGATAAGTAACTAATATTCATAGAATTCTTCTAGATAACCAGATTCAGCAGAGCGACGTCTGTGCTACTGATTGGGAGCTTGTACATGATAACGATTTACAGACACGTTAGTGCTATTTGACTGAAGACGAGCTATAGTCACTTTACAACTTCAAACCTTGCTTAGAAGCAATGATAGCAACTATGGTAAGGCATAAATCTGTTGGGAGGTGTGTTCCCCTTAGCTTGTTTAGATACCCAGTCTGATATCGGTCCACTTCACATTCTCCTGCGACAAGGACGCTCGATTTGCTGCGCTCCCTTGCATTGTGCTTATTGATTTGAAGTTTATTATACTAAAATAGTCGAAACGGACGGCACCGACAATGAAGCATGGCTGGGGTTACGCCTGGGCTCCGTGACCATGTCTGTAGCCCTGAAATCCCCGATTGTTAGATCCTTTACGGAAATCAGACCCAGTCCTTACCTGTCATACAAAGTGACGAGTGAGCAGTTCCTTACTGCCTAACTGTCCTGGACAGTGCTGCCGGGCGAGATGCTAATTGGCATCCTGATGCGATGTAGCGAACAAATATATCACGAATATTTCGGCCGGCATTAACATCCCTATTCCAAAACTAATCAAATAGTTAAGTATCAACGTGTTAAGCCAAGCAGTACGGCTTACTAGAAATGTTCTGATTCCTCGTCTATCATATGCGCACTGAGGGCACAGTCGGATAGGATAGACGATATTTCTATAATTGTTGCGAG
>JNDT01001155.1:0-40446 GCA_000697055.1 Saksenaea vasiformis B4078
GTACCTCAAGCGCAAGCGTAACAGACGAGTAGATCGCTTGATCTACATCTTGACACACGACGTCGAATTCGATTTCAAAATGAATACGACGCGTGTAACATTGAACATTGGAAGAATGGGTCCTGCAGAAAGACAGAGAAGAAAACGAGAGATCGCTGCTCTTCAGATACCAGATGCAGTTCTAGGAGAAATGGTATCTGAGCATGCGGTTCGATCGTTTTCGCAGGAAGGCATCGTCCACCACATCGAAGTGCAAGATTGCACCATGGTTTCCTGCACTTGTAGAGATTTTAGCTGGCGCCGCTTAGCATGTAAACACATGTCCTTACTGAAGCGTGTCAATCCTACACTAAACGTTCTGCAAGGTAAAAGTCATATACATCTTGCTGCTAGCATACGTATCTCATCACTGATGCAGTATTGCCTTACGATACAAATGAACCGACCGCGAATGCACATTCGATAGAGGCAGAAGTAGACGTAGCAGAGGAAAAAAGAAAGCTGGAGCAAAGGATGCAAAACTTTCTAGAGAGTTTTAAGGCCTGTGACAGTTATTCCAAAGAGAAGATCATGGCAATCAAAAAACAATTCTAAGATATGGAGGAGAAGTGGGAAAGAAAGGAGTTGCATCCAAACGCACGCCTTTCCACTCAAAGATGATGATAAAAAACAGTCAAAAGTAAATCAAGAAAAAGCATCGTCTTTAAGTTGAAGCACCGAATAAAAGTGGGTGACATAAGTAAAGTGTAACATTGGCCATGTTTCACGCCCGCTCTATATAAGTTAGCTTTTTAGGAGAGAGAACAAAAAAAAGAAAAAAAAAGAAGCGACGATCCTGTTTGTTCTCTCCTCCTCCTTCTTCTTTCTTCTCCTTTCATGTCACAAACTGCTGAGGAAGCAGTAATCCACAACGACCGGAACGATATCGAGTCGCTGCACCGCCACAGCCACCGAAGCAGTGTAGGTGGCATACACGCGAACACACCTATCCCTGTAGCGCAACCATACTATGCACTTGAGGAAAAAGAACTACCACCCTTACACCCTGATACCATCTGGACACACATTGTCCAAAAGTACCGGTACGGTAAACTGATGCTCGTTGCAGCAGGTCTGGCGGGCGTCATGCTGGTCACATTCGTGGTACTGGGCACGCTGGGCGTGTTCAAGAACCAAACCTATCGCAACAAACTCGGTCTTCCCTCCGTCGGCAAGACAAAATATAAAGGGGAAAGTTCAGGCACAGCAACAAAAGGTCATTTCGACATGCAAGGTCAAGGCGATGGCACCTACTACGGTAACTTTTTTCTTAAATAACAATCATGTGATCCAATTATTTATTTTGTTGTAGATCCTGGCATAGGCATCACATCATGCGGTGGCCGGTTTACAGCTCAAGATATGATTTGCGCCTTGGTAATAATTAGATAGATAAAAAAAAAAAAGAAAGGAGTTTGGGCACTGAGTGTCGGAAATAGAATCACGTTGATTACGGTGAATACGCGGATCCCAACGAAAGTCCTGTCTGTGGCGCGTGTATCCAGGTGACAGGCCCTTTGGGAACAGCCAAAGCCTATATTCAGGACAAGGTAAGAAAGCAGCAGAGTACCACTGTAGAATGAATTTTACTTATATATAACGTTACTCTCGACAGTGTCCTGGGTGCGGTCGTGGTAAGTACTTCTATGAATAGAGAGAGGGGAGGGCACTCATTGCTTATCATCCAGGTTCGGTTGATCTTTCACCTGCTGCCTTTAATGCTATCGGCGATTTCACAGACGGTCGAATACCTGTTTCCTGGAAACCATGTTAATCTATGTGAATACTTGTCCTATTTCAGTGTGTCCTTTAAAATAGCTAATGTAGTAGTAATAGTTAGTATTATTAGCAGTGCTGTCACGTAATCCATACTTCTTATATTGGTACTCTCAAGCTTTTGTTTCCATTGAATCTGAAACAGAGATAGCGCTCCATAGAACTTTGCTCTCGTGTTTGGCACTGGAACAACGTTATGTTGGAGAATACCCTCGCACGTTTCATAAGTTGTATGAAATATAATCTCCAAAAAAAAAAAACGCACGACCGGTAAAAGAATGCATAGCCGGTTGATTATCGATGTATTAATATTGCGTGCTGCCCATCCCATGTTTTCTGGACTAATTTCCTTCCACCCTGACTGGAACTCTAACTGTTTTACGAAAAAACTGCGTTGTCTTCTTATGAAGTTGTGCGCTACTTAAAGGCCATTGAAATGCTACATCTAATGCTCAGGCACTTTGACAATAATAGCAGAAGGATTAATACCGATAAAACCAGCTACATCTGTGCGTGTTCTTTAGTCGGAAAGCGTCTACCAGCTTTCCCTTTTATCCCTATCAAAGATGCTATCAAGACATTCTTTCGTCCACTTTGCTTTGGCTATTCATGGACACTGCTGGCAACTATTCAGATTTATTTATTCGACCTTTTTTTTTCTAAAAAATTGAAAATGCTAGCGCGAGCGAATATTTAATCTGCTCAGGGCTATGGGCTGTTACAGAGTTTGCCGACTCGTGAGTTCTGGTACCAGAAGTGGACGACTTTGTTTCTGTACTCCGCCCAGCGGAAGATTATGATTGGCCGCAGAGCGCGAACGGTTCGTCGTCGGCATATGTTGGGGTGTCATTACTCGTTTCTTCTGTTGTCGCGCCATCGTCTATGAATTCGATCTTTTGAAATCTCAAAGCATGTGCTGAATTATGAAACTCGGTTTTTGAAATCTCAAAGCGTCTCCGCAAACACGAAACTCGGTGCAGCAACGATGCATGGGGAAAGTGAAGATAATGCGAAAGCTGGTGCAAACGAGAACACCGTGATACTGTTGCATAGCCTTTGTTGGAGCATATCAAGTTTTTCGTTTTGATCATTTTCTCAAGTAACCACAGAACAGAGATGTAGCAAAAGCCAACCTCTTCTCTTGATAACTCATGGCAATGGCAACTAAAGATGAAGCTACCCACGATGTAAATCTTCCCTTTCTGCAAAGGAAAAAGAACCTGAACAGCTCAGTTGGCCGTGGGACATCTGCGTGGAGGACTCGAAGCACAAAGTCCACGCTATTAGAAATAAAGCACTTCTTTGCAAGTTCTGCAAAGAGAAGACGGAGAGACGATCGAAGAAGCGCAAAATTCACCAGCCGTTTCGCTTCGAGCGTGGGCTGTCAACAATCGCGAAGAAGGCGAATCTGAATGACAAAGTAGAGGTTACTGCGCTTTTTAAGAAAGGTCACCCAAATCCTTATGATCCTCGATTGACAATTGAGATGTCATGTTGGCTTTTTGCTGGCTGGCATTTTTTTTTAAAGTGCAATAAACGATCGCTATTGAAGATCGATTGACCTCTACGATATGGATGAGCCATGTGCACGTCTTTCAAAATACGGTATAATCGTGGAGATATCCAGTGAATAGCAATACACCTAAAATCATGTTGATCTTGTACATCCTCTGAAGACCGAGCAACCGACACAAGCAAGGAGCTGACTTAACTACAACCGTTTTTCCCCAGGTTCTGATAAAGCAACCACATCCGAGGACGGAGTGAAGGCAGCGGAGATTGTGCGAGAGTCACCAAAGTACAATCATTATAGCCTCAAAAACGATGAACGTCTTGTCCATTGCTCGTGCACGCTCAGCAGGGATCCGCAAGTCTGTGTTGGAGCAGAAACAGGTATCTCATTCAATCCAGCAGAGAGGAAAACATTTTACGTGCGCTCTGCTCTGCAAGATGTATACGATGCGTTGGAGGTCTCAGCACAGGTAAAACACCTAACGTTCCCTTCCTCCTCGTTCTTGTGGCAGGTCACATCGGGGGTTAACTGTCCCTCAACTTACAAATGTTCCGCAACACATTTGATCCCTTCAACGACCCTTTCGCATATGCCGGCAACAATTTTCACCCTCTGTGATTTCCTCAGTTTCGTTTGGCAACTACTCTAGCAGGTGCCTCGCGAATGCTCATCGGCAGCACCGCCGTCATCGTTTGCATATAACACCGGTCAATGTGCATTGGTCAAGTAACACAACACAGCCAACCCTTCCAGGATGCCGTGCACGTTCCCTATCCCACTGGATGTACCTTTCAAGAGCAGATAAGGTGACATCCCAGATACCATTCCACAAATGAATTTTGGCATTACTCAGGCAAAGTTTGCGTCTGACGACAAATTTACTTTATATAAGTTATACAGACTATCTACCTAATGACCACATAAATTTCTTCTTCAGCGCACCACTAGGCTATTTATGATGGCAATATTTGTTTAGATTAACACAAGATTTCATTTAAAAGCCACTATATAGATGCAAAACGAATAACTCTAGATATCTAACAGAAAGGTGTGTGTTTTACCATCCATACTCGGAGTTCTTGACCCGGAGATAATCATACATCTTGTTGATTGTCTGTTCCTCCCGCGCTTGCACCATGTACACCATACTCGTCCTCTCTTTCTCGTTGGTCAACAAGAACGTGATACGTTTCGGGCCTAATTTCTCGACATTGCTACTTCGCACAATCGCTGAAACAAGTTTCGATTTATCATTTTCGATCGCAATATGCATCTTCTTGCTAGGCAATTGTTGAGATATCTTGATCGAAACGTTTCCGAAGGGTGTCCAGTTTGAAGTCTCATTATTGACAAACAACTTGCCCTTGCATTGCAACACCACGCTCAACGTCTGTGGAACCTCTTCGACGGATCGTTCGTCCTCTCGGAACGGCATCGGTGAACGTTGTTGCTGTGGCGGTTGCTGTTGCTGTTGCTGCTGCTGTAGTTGTTGCTGTTGTTGTTGCTCGATCTGCTGTTGTTGGACTGCTTCACGATGCATGCGGTACAGAACGTTAACAAGCGTTGTCGCTTCCTTCGGGTTATGTAAATGGACGAGATAGTTTTCTTTTTTGGCACCCATGTACACTGAGATACTGATGTCTGTGTCTGAAGCTTGACGAATGACAGCCGAGGGTAGGATCCAAGCATTCAAATAGAGTTGGCCAGTTGTTTGAAGCTGAATAGCTAAACAGGACCGGTTGTAGTAGGTTTGACGTACTTGCAATGAACATCGGCTTTCTGCTGCATACCACGACTGATCTTTCCAATGAAAAGCTTCGCATTCACGAGTACTGTAGAGTACTTGGCGGACATCATTTGCTTGATCACCACTGTAGCCAGGCTAAAAAAAAAAAAGAAGTCCAATGTTTCAGCACAATCCAGATGGATCGTTAAAACTTACACTATGGGGTGGAGAACCTAAATTATCCACAGTCGATCCTCCTAGCATGTTGAAATAGCCATTTTGCTGTGGCCGTGACCCAGTTTGCTGTGGATAGCCAGTGGGAGACGAACGGTTTTGCACTGGCACCGGTCCTCCGCTTGCGGGATAGCGAGCAGCGTTATAGGGAGGTTGTGGAGACGGTGAGCGGTATGGTTGTTGCTGTTGTTGTTGGGGGGTCATGTGGTGAGTTGGAGAGGGAGGAGGAGGAGATCTTGCATGTCCTTGAGGGTGCATACCAGGACCTTGTTGCTGAGTTGGTCCATAGTTCATTGGTGCAGGACCTCGAGGCGATGGTGGCGGACGTTGGTAAGGCATTCCCTGCTGGCCAGGCGAGGTGGCGAGGTACTGACCTTGCACGCGTCCAGCGGGGTGTTCCGCTGTGCCAGGTGAAGGCAGTGAGGAAGCACCCCGAGGAGGTACGTGTTGTTCTGGTGCGGGGCTTGTAGGTCGGCTAGGTGTCGCTACACCTCCTGTCAGGTACTCATTGGTTTGGGTCACAGCTTGCATCGCAGCTACCGGAGCGGCTTGACGAACCTCAATAGGTCGAGGAGAAACGGGTCGTGAGGTGCCTGCCTCGTGACTCTTGGCGGGAACTGCGTTGGCTCGTTTTTCGTTTGTTTCGCTTGGTTTCAGCTCGGTTGACTTTGTCGTTTCCACAGTTGAGTCTGTCGTTGTTGTTGTCAAGGTGATCTTCTGGGGCACAACTGGTTGAATAAATGTCATTTGAACGGGTGCTGAAGACTGAGCAGCGACTGCTGGTTTTTTTGCTGTTTCTGTGCCCCCTGGAACTTGTGGCAAAATTTTGACAGAACGTGGCATGATCGTGTGGATATCTTCGGTGGGCGAAGTCTTGGAGGGAAGGGGCTGAGCTGGTGTCGAATAATCGTACAAATGTCCCTCATAGATATCCATGATGGTGTCGCGGGAGGCAGCTGGCCGTTTATCATTCAATGTATCCTCCTCATCTGAGCTTTCCAAAGGAGACACTTCGCCCGATTTGTCCGTATAAAATGATACAATATCTTTGCTACGAATCGACATCCGTTTCGGTTCAGCTGTCTTTTCATCTCCATCGAATGATCGCACTTGCTTCTCTGCAACGGTTTTCAGTGATCGTGCCATCAAAGTCATTGAGCTTGCTGCTCCGCTCTCAACGCCTATCCATGTGTTTCGGACTTCTCTGGAGTCGGCTCGTACGAGTATATTTTTCCTGCCAATCATGAATTGGATGATGTATTCGCCCACAAGTTCTCGGTCCAGCGAGGTGGATTTTACAGTGATGTCGTTGAGAGAAAGAGCGGGATACACAAGAGAAAATTTCTTTGGCCCAGCCTGCTCTTGGCATATAACTAACGTTTCTGTCGTCAAAACAAGGTGAACGCGAACCGGTCTACCCGTGGATTGCTCTGGCAACAGAACAAAGTTGTCACGCAATGCTATTTTTGAGCTGGAATGAAGACGCAGTTCATAACGCTATATATAAAAATAGAATACTAATCAAAAATCGTGTGTTTGGAATAAAAAGGCTACTGTTACCATGTGAGCACCAGAAAACAGGTCTGTAACGCGTGAACAGTCGACTTGACTTTGGAACATCGTAATTTCGGATCCCGATGTCTGAGGTCCAGTGGATGGCAAGTTTGTTTGGATATGAGGCAATGTAGCAGACCCTTTACCGTGTGGCCGGGACTCGTTCGTGTGTGCATGAACAGGTCGGGATCCGGCTTTTTGAGCCATCAACATGATTGTATCGATCCGCTTGTTAGCCTTGTACAGGAGTCGATGATCTGCTCGGCCGGGATCGGTGCTTTCCAACAAACGCTAAAAGGAGAGTGAGACGTTATCCTTAACCTATTCCTACTGACGTACGTTGTAAAGCATCTTGTAGTATTTGAGTTGTTGCATAGGCGCATTAAACAACGACTCTAGGGTAATTTCATACGATTGATTTGCGGAAAGGTTCTAAAAAAAAAAAGCGAAGCATGCATCAGTAACTTCCATTGTAGTGCATTAGATATTTGTTTACATCAAGCAAAGAGCTGATCGACGGATTGGATAGAATGTCTTTTCGTTGGTTTAGATCGACAATAAAGCTTCTACAGAAATTGGCATAAGGAACTTCCATATCATCAACCTAGAAATTATCAACAATAAGCAAAAGGTCCCGATTTCGAAACAACTTACCCATTGCATGAGGACATCCCCGAGTTCTCGGATAGCTTGAGGGTTTGCGGCAACTTTGACTAGTCTCTTTACAATGATAATTAGCATCTATCCCATGACGTTATATGTGTATATAATACATACAGCGCAAAATCTCTTGTTTACTTTTAAAATATCATGAACATATTTTAAAAGATCAGAAAAATCGGGTGCAGTGGTAGTCAATTGTTTCATCCAAATAGGACCAATTTGCTGTGAAACAATTGGTAAGATTATTTTTTTTTCGATTTTTTGTGACCCGCATAACGTACCGAATCAATGATTTTAAGCGTTTCCTGATAGGCTTTCTCGGTATCGATCAGTTCTGTCAACGGATTACCAGCTGGTTTGCGACCAGAATCAACATTGTACTGAGATGAGGGAGTTGAAGCTGCAGTACTTGCAGAGAATGCACTGGATGAGGCAGAGGACACAGTCGACGCCGACAACATGGTTAAGGAATGTAAAAGAAATGAATGAGAATAAGAAGAAAAAAGGGAAAAAGAGGAAGGTTAAATGACTGACAACGCAAGGAAAGGGAAGGGAATAAAAGCGTACACAGAAGGGACTGGGTAGGGAAACAGTAAGGAAAGGAGTTGTAAGGAGCGTAGTTAAGAAGTCATACAGAAGGCAGACAGATAATCCCTTTTGTGTGGTATTTTATTCTTGTGGCACATGGGTTTACCAAAAAACACACTTATGTCCATTGCGCATAGATTCACAGTAATATAGTAAGTTTACCTGTGCAGAAACTCTGACTTTAAACGTCATCTCACATATATACTGACAGGAAGGAAACTGTTCTTCTGTTATTTCATCTGTGCGTCGAGAAAACAAAAACAAAAAGATCGGCAACCGAAGAAAAACGACTGTGCACCAATCTCCGCTTGTGTCCCTGGTTCTTGGGCTCACACTTCACCATGTACGCGGTGTACGAAAAGCTGTATTTGCACGCCGCTTTAATCATATTTAATTGACACTGCGGGTGGGATCCGGTTTACAGTTAGCACAATGGCTCTTGCAAAATAAGTACGCTTGTAATTGCCTTAGCTTCAAATTACGTTAGATGGACGACATACCAGACCCACAGGGACATGGTAGCCCTCTCCTGTTGTGTCTGGGATGTATGCTATCGCAGTATCATCAAATCAATCGCCGACTGTAAAAACGGAAGTTGCCGCTACTTGTCGGTTCCTGACTGCATTCTCCCTGAATAAAAGACACGTTCAGTTTTACTGTCTTAGCTGTTATTGATATACGACACAAAAATTTTCCATTCAACATTACCGCCATTCCAGGACGAAGTATACTTGAAGCAAGAGAGGGGCGCTCTAGTTTACCCCTTGTACGCCAAAACGAGATGCTTTGGATGACATACTCTCAGAAATGCTTTGCATAGCGAAATAAAGATACATATCGTCAACTTAACTTGTAGGTAAGCATCATCTTGAGCGCCACCTGTTCTACTATATGGATACTTTGACATTATCTTTGGACATTCCTTTTCCATTTCTATACATATCATCAACTTCAGCTTGCGCGTACTTGTCGCCTTCGGCAGCTGCCTTCTTGTACCATAAAAATGCTTCCTGGTAATCTCGATCGACTCCCTTCCCGCCTCTACACATATCTGCAACTTCAACTTGCGCGTAGATGTTGCCTTGAGCAGCTGCTTTCTCGTACCATACGAACGCTTGTTTGTAGTCCAGACCCACTCCTTTTCCATCTCTATACATATCACCAATCTGTGCTTGCGCGTAGGCACAGCCTTGAACAGCAGCCTTATTGTACCATAAGAATGCCCCCTCGTAGTTTTGATCCACCCCTTTTCCACCTCTATCTCCAACAACGGCTTGTGCGCAATCATCACCTTGGATAGCAGCCTCTTTGTACCGTTTAAACGCCTTCCTTGTACTTACCGGCAAGTATAATTTGCGCGTGGACGTAGGTTTGAACAGCAGCTTTTCGATACAATCTAAATTCCTCGTTGGTATGCTCCTTCACTCTTCCTTCTCGATACAAGTCTACGATTTGCGCTTGGGCATAGTAATTTCCCTGAATACCAGCCATCGTATACCACCGTAATGTTTCTACATAGTCTTGATTCACGCCTTCTCCATCTCTGTACATATCGCCGATTTCAACTTGAGCGTAGGCGTTACTGGTTTACCGATGGCCCTGTATTTATAGCCTTCGTGCATAGCGTTTTCAATAAACTGCTTAATGCTTGTTTCGTTGTTATCAGGGCAAACCTCGAGAAATGAAGTCTTTTGGGGATCTTCATTCAATTCAATCATGAGCTTCCCACCTGTAATAAATCAATGGAAGGGTATTTCACGAGTGCTTAATCTCACCTAATATCATGGTTGAAGCATAGAAGAAGCCGTACGTCTGAAACGCGTTTTCGAGGGCTTCAGATTCTTGTTTTTCAGAAGACTGCAGTAACGCGTGGCGAATGCTGTTTATGAATGACATGTTCGCCTGAACATTATCGAAAAGGCGCAGCTATTGATGATGTCAGTTTGTCATGGACGTTAAATGAACGATAATCGTACCTCATAGCACGATACATATATTACGAGGACATGGGACTTGAACTTGAGGCCATGTTGCCCTCTATGTTTAGGATGCTGTAGCATCAGATGCTTTCGGAAGGTGGAATCAAACAGCGTACAAACATGCAGACTGTATTCGTCTGTAAGCATATAGTCAAATTGCTCTGCGTATATTGTACGTTTTGTCTGAAGTTGCTCCGAGAGGAACATACATTCTTGTCCATGGTGACAATCACGCATATTCAACAAAGGCAAGCTCATGATTTGTCCATCAAGCTTAACTCCTCGATTCCAATAATCGCCAAAGACATCGTTAATAGCGGGTTGTAATGTATTGGTTACTCGTCGTTCTCGTGAACTGATGTGAAAATATGTATGAGTATTGTGATGATTGTATGGAGTTGCTGCGATTATGGACATAACGCTGGACGGCAGATCAGGGTTCACACATGGCTGAATGGTAACTGTGGTATAAAGGTACTGTAACGGAGCTGTGCACAGCTGCATGGACATTAAGTTTCCCAAACCACCTACTACATCACTTTATAAAACGATATTATCATCCAGGCGGACATAATCGCTGGTGTCTTTCCCAACCGGTTAGTGTGTACATTCTGTTTTTGCAGCATCGTTATGCCTGATGATTCTCCTGACAGCTTCGCGTGTATAAGTTTGACTATGGATACCAGATAACAACCACATTTACCATTCTTGAAGTGCTGTTGTAGATAACTGCGATGCAGTGATTATTGCGTATTGTTGGTTGAAATCACAGGGTTCTTGCTGTTCATCCATTGAATGTTCCATTGGCCACAAGGATAAATATCTCTTGACCCTTTTTCCAGACACGTAATCAGGACTGATATGCGTTAACTGCACATGCACCATGTCGCCATATCTCACACGCCTATGGCGATTCTTTAAAGATTTTGGCACGAAGCTGAATGTAGCTGGTTGGACACGGTCTTCGTATAAGTCGTTTGTCAATTTGTTGGAATTTATGAAACACAGAAGCTCTCCTATAAGATGTCATATGGTAAGTTATCTCCCCTATACTTCACCTATTGTACCGCAGTACCTTCGTATTTTTTTAACTGATTTGGTTTTGGATCATTTTCTACATACGAAAAGTTGCATAGATATTGACGACACCGATCGATTTCCGAGCTGGTTGCCGCAAACTCCACAGGGCAGTTGTAATATACGTAACCGTTGTTCAGATATTCGTTTTCGTAAATTTCTCTTACTCGTCGACATTTGCAGTCGTCGAGTAGGTCATACAGTGGTCTCAAGTTTTGTAATTGAATGATTGCCGACTTAGACCGGATAGTTTCTTTCCATATTTCGGGCCCCTTCATGGAATAAAATTCCGTTTCGCCACCTTATAAAACTTAGAAGTTATCTATCATTCATGATCACATACCTATGATACTCCAATTTCTGCAGTTTCCGACCTTTTCAGCGTTCTCGGCTATACCGCGGTCGTGAGATTTTAAGGAATTTCCTTGTCTGAATGCAGCTCTACCGCCTGCAAGAGACGGTGTCATTTGTTTTCGCTCTTCTAATAACCGTACCATACCTATCAATATTTTTGAAGGATAGTAATAGCCAAATTGACTGAATACACATTGCAATGCATAGTATCTTCCTTCGTTTGTCGCAGCTTCCAGAGCGTTGTCGATTGCGTTTTCGAAGTCGGAGCTGACCTTAAACGCTTTGGAAGATCACCTGGCCTGGAGCAAAATCTTGTTTATTTGATGTTCACTGAGGCGTCGGTGAACAAATTACCTCTGCACAGGAAAGATATGTAACAAAATACCCATGACATGGTCTTCCACTCCTGGATGAATGCTCCGGCAAGATGTGCAACTGCTTTTGGCAGCTGCGTCATAAGCAATCGTTTCTGCGAAATATTCGTGGAAGTCATCATCCAGAGACAGTTCATCCTCCAATGCTCCGAAATAATGATCCGTTCGCATTCATACTCCACAAATTCCCTATTTTCAGCGTATCCGTAGCTTCCGTTGAAGATGCCACTTCTGTCAGGGTCAACCTGCAGTGCAGAGTTCCTGGCTATTTGTCCATTAAAATGAACGCCATATGTGAATCGACGAAGAATATCGGCCGATAAATTCATGCTAGTCTTATCGAAAAAGGAGATGTCAGATAAGAAAAGATATGACGAAACCAATTATCACCATAGTCAATAGTGAAGTATATCTTCACAGTGGAAAATCTTCGGAAAAGGAGGAAACATTGGCGCCTTCGTCGCTTAATCTTTAAGTAGTCACTGTTTGAATTAGTGCCAAGCCAAAGACCTTAATAACCGCTGTATTCCACAGCAAATGTGGTTCTTATGCTTCACTCGTTCCTGTCTCTTACTCCACGCTCTGAAAAGTTATAATGTACCGGAAGCTGAATCGGAGTAAAGAAGACGGTAAGTAGGGCAGAGCTTTGGACGCACAGAACAGCTACAGAAGATGCATCAAAGTATCCGAACGCCGGTAACCCTAAACCCGTGGGAATACCCACATGTTGACAGCTGTTGCTTACACTGAGCTTATATGTGCTACGGTGTCCTGTGCGCTACCGGTGAAGACAGTTAAAGAGATCAACTCTGCGACGCAATACGCGGGTGTATCCTTCATCGTCTGATTGTCTAGACGATGCTTCTTTATAGAGCTGTTTTACAGCATAGTTATGAGTTCCATCATGCACATTGCCGGTAAAACTCATGCAATAAGTAAGACTTCATGATAGACTACTTTATCTCGGGAATTTAGGTATGTTCGAATTACTTTTTCGCAGCGTTCATTTGCCTGACGTTGCACAGACTAGATAGCGACGGTTATTCCTTTCTTGTAGTGTTTACTAAAGAGTTTCACACCCGAAACCTAAAGCCCTTGACCATTTTTAAACCCTATTTGAAGTCTTCCGCACGTCACCAGTAAGTCAGGTAGATAACCTCCAGATTATCCTATGGTCACTTTGTCTTATTGCGCATTAGCCATAGCAGCTCGTGCTTCGTCTAACTCGTCCTGCATGATTTTTTTGCGTACAAGTGCTGCCTTGGCAAGATCCAAACGGTTATGTTTCTTGAAAAGAAGCGCAAGTTGGCGGTCGCGCTCCATTTGTTTCTGAACCATTTGGAGATATGTCTCCATATCTAATGCACCTGTCTGGACCTGGATAACTAGCATGTTCATCTTAATATCCAAAGCTTGCTTCCTGTCCATCAGCTCTTCATCTGAGGCATTTTTTGCCAATGCAGCATCCACCAACTTGGTTTCGTGCTGCAGCACCATGTTTGACACAAGGTTATCCACACTATTACGGACGTTAAGCGCAATGTACGACTTCCACGTTTTCTTTACCTATTAAACTCCTCTTCAGCACTTTCCAGTTCATTTTCAGGAGCATTTGCAGACACAGAAGTCTGTGTAGACGTTTTTGTCGGTGCAGACAATGCAGGGCTTGGCTGTGGTGGTAGATACGATTGCGATTGAGATTGTAGTTGGGATTGCGGTTGGGACTGTGGTCGGGATTGTGGTTCAGGAGATGCTGATGCGGGAGTAGACGGTTGTTGTGTTGGGAAAGTCTCTTGGTAAGACCGTGAAGTGAGCCCCGCAAATGCTAAAAGTTGCGATACGTTGCTATGAAATCCATCGATCACTAGCCACCTCTCGGATCGTTTAACGACGTCCTCGCCTGACACAGGCTCTCGCAAATTGATCTGAATTTCCAATTTTCCACCTGTCTTTTTACGGCTTTCGTCGACGAGCTAATCCATCGCAGTCTCATAATAAGCAACCTTACTCAGCTACAAACTATTCCCATCTTACATCAAATACACCGGCAATAGAAGTCTTTGTCGATAGCGGATCAAGCGGAACGGTCACTCTCCCTAAGAACACAGGGCGCCTGAAAAGACCATAGGTATACTTATTGTGGAACGCTTCTAGCACAACTTTCTTCCGTTGTATGTAGCGTATAAACGGGCGACTTGTGCGTGCTATGGGTATCTGCGTTGAAAAATCAAAGACTACTATGAAATGAATAAACTTTAATCCACCCAAGCATACACTCACCTGGTTCACCTCCTTTCTGGACAGGAGTCTCACCCTTGCCTTGCGAGGCTTGCGCTGTGTTTTCCGGCGGCCATCCACAAAAGTCGAACGATACATAGGGCTCAACGTCTGGTAGATTAAGCGTCTGCAACCCTGTGGCTCGTATAATCTTTAACTCCATTTGATTCGAGGGAATGTGATCCAAGACGTTTTTGTAAGCATAATTGACTTGCTCGTAATGTAGTGCTGGCATGGGAGAGCCTGGATTCTGGTCTATACGTGAACGCAGAGAAACCAGATCTGCTGTATAGGCATGCTCCAATTGTGCAAATTTGTTTTGGCTATCATTATCTGACATTGTCTTTGCTTGTCTCTGCGCACGATTACCGATCTGCTGTATACCTAAGTTATGACAGATGTCGATCTGGTATGTCAGTTGATTCACTAGCTGCTCATGGGTATGCTTGGATGGACTAGGTAGTGGCTGAATGTGTCGTATTTTTCCGTCACCAAGCGTCATATCCGGCTTGGGAGCAATTTCAACGCAATCCAGTGAAATTTCATTCTGCTTAATCTGAATACCGAGACGTAGGAGCTCTTTCGAAACCCTAACCATATCCTTAGCTACACCAAGATTCCCGATTTTCTTATAATGAAGTGCAGCATCTTTGTATTCTTTCTGTCGCTGTATAACGATTTCAAGCAATTGTCGCGCTTTCTCGGGATCAAACGCTGCAGATCGTGCTGTTGATCCTTTGTCAGACGAATGCCCGGTGTTTGAATGAGATTCCAATGTGTCGACTGCTGTCATCGCCGGTTCAGGTTCTTTTGGTGGCTGCTCAGCTTCTGGCGGCTGTTCGTCGTTCGGTGATACATTAACACCAACGCTAGTAGCAGTCTCCGTTCTGATTTGCACAGCTTCGTTGTACCGTTGCATGAGTAGCTTGGATTGTCGTAATAATGCGATTGCTTTTTTCTTATCACCCTGCTTTTTGACCGCCAACGCTTTTTTCTGGTAATTCATGGCCTGCGCCTTTAATTCTTCCGGATCTTCCGGTATTGTATCCGTATCCGCACTTTGTGCATCATTTTCTGAGGTGTGATCCATAAAAGAGTCATCAGTAACTTTCTCGATAGCACTTTTGGACGTTGACGATAAAGTTACATCATCGGTCTCGTGCATGATGGTAACAGTTTCTGTATATTTTTGCGCTTGGATAGATGATGGCGTGTCAAGCAAGTGGTTCGTCGCACGATCTAGGTTACCGTCATATAATGATAATGCGTGTGCTGCCTGTTGCTGCGTAAATCCCATGTTCATTAGCTTTGAGGTTGGATCATCTGACTTTAAGATCTCCGGAATTTCCGTTTCGTCATGTGTATACACCATTTCGCCTTCAGAAGCTAACTTTGTATCATCTGCTCGTGTTTTATGCAGCAAGTCGATGTTTGCATCATCTTGAGCACTTTGGCCAGTTAGAGATGCCAATTCTTTCTATGAAATAAACCACACTATAAGTGATGAAAATTGGATGATGATTCTCTTTACCAGGAGGTTCGGGTCGTTGTAATCCTCTTCGGTGAACTCAACTTCCACATCGTTGTCACCCTGAGCCAACGCTGCATAAGCGTCCATATCAATATCATACACGTCTTTTGGTGCAGGTTTCACCCTTTTCGATGGCTCTCGGGTTCCTGAAGATGAGGATAATTCTTGCAGTTGTTTCTGTAAGATAAAGATTTGTATGAGACAGGTCGCATTTGAATAAACGCCATAAGTCTTTACCAGTAGCTCGGGGTCATTCAAGTCGCTGTCGTCAAAATGCTCAGAGTCATGCAGCGCTGAGGCCACAAAGTCATCAAGGCCATCAATATCAAAAGCGTTTTTCTGAGGCGTCTTTTTGCCACCACTTGTCTTCGATCGTCCGAACATGACGAGCAGTTGTCGCAGCAGCTGAGTGTTGAAGCAGAGATGAACATTCGACGCGTGACAGGTTTCAGTGAAGTCCGGGTTTACCGGACTTGCCGAAACCCACATTGTTCGTGCAAACGTTCAATGACGTTGTTCCACAGCGCCTTAGGACATGATTTGCAAGGCCTGCTTATGCGTGCAGACTTCCAGTTGAGAGACTGTGCAGTACCTTCAAGTGGAGATAGAGTGTTTTCTGCTTAACAGTTGCGCCAGGTGTCGTGTACCGTCCCTAAATCATAAGGTAAAATATTTAACCATACGTGGGCTATTTTAAGTGAGCAGGAGAAAACATACCCCTGGTTTGCAGAACGAAGACTAATGTATCAGAGGGCTTTCTGCATTGAAGTAAACATGTAGAAGGTAGTAAAGATCTCTTGAAAAGAGTAAATTACTTAATTTAGTGACGAAATCTAAAGTTTGCTGCATCTTGTTCTTATTTTGATTGTATTGTGCCATAAATAAGGGATCATTGTCGTAAGGTACAGCTATCTTAATATACAAAAATAGGATACAGATTCAGAACAAAGAAAATCGATTACAAATTAGCTGCATCTACACAATGTCTCTCTTTTCAGTTTATTCATACTCTGCAGTTGAATAAGCCTCAACTAGCCGCAATGCCACAGTTTTATATACATTTGTCAAATGCATCAATTACCTTGCGCTGCATTACATCGAGGCGCTATTGGGTAACAGTGGTGTTCGATATTGGCTTCCTGTGCAATTGCTCGCCAAAACAACAAACAATAGGAAGACACGGCATATATCACATAACACAAGAATAGCCAGAGACAATCTATCTGTTGCCGTATAGAACAGCTTTGTGGTCAGAAAAACATATTAGCAGTGATGGCGGCTATTTGTTCGAGCATTATGTGCCCGCTCGAGAGTCACCCAATAGGGCGTCACGGACCTACAGCAGAACGAACTTTTTTTTTGACTTCCAGCGTCTCCATACCTAATATGACAAATTCTGGCGAATCCTCTTCAACAGGTAAATGGACATGCGCTTGGATCAACACTAATAGTGTTGCTTAGACACGATAGAGAAACGTATTTATGTTGGTGGCCTTCATGAAAGCATCACAGAAGATCAGATCATCGATCGTTTCCGCAAGTTTGGTACCGTAACTCAGGTCACGATTGGTAAAGGCAGTGAAGGTAATACGCGGATCTTTGCCTATTCCGTACGATTAACTCCTTACAGGTCAATGTCGAGGCTTCGGGCACATGACGATATCCACGACACCCAAACAATGGCTGACTTGTAAGTTTCTTTGACTGATCGATCAGTTTTGATAACACAGTTATAGGCTTATCTGCATACAATGGAGCAAAATGGAAAGGAAAAGCCATGAGAATTGAAGAAGCCAAAGCAGATTTTGTGGAAAGGAAACGCAAAGAAGATGAAGAGCGTGAACGGAAGGAAGAAAAACGACGCAAAAGGCGGATGCGATGGAACGATAGCGATGGATTTTTAGCAAAAGACATGACTCCTGTTAATGATAGTAATATGAAAACGAGAAAAGGATGGAAACATGGTCGATATGGACGCGCCATTTCTGTGATGCGTTTGCTAAAAGAAGATGGAACACGTGTAAGTAGGGAAACGTGGGCGATTAAAGTTATTAATCTTACCTTGACGTAGTTTGTGTTTGATCCAACACACTATAAGAACAATCTGACAAAATTGTACAATATCGACGCCAAAATGAAGCCAGTACATAAATTACCCATGCTCTACGATGAATACAGCGACAACGAAGATTCTGTATCTGAATGGAAGTATGATCTATCTGCGAATGACACTGCACCTGAGGAATCAAAAGATCAAACAACAGATCGAGAGCAAGCAGCCAAGGTAACGTTTTCCTCTCCTGGGGTAAATGTATGTAACGAATCCGTATAGTCAGCAGGAGACGAGAAACGCCTAGCAGCTATGGAACGAAGGTTACAAGAACAAAATGCGAAGAGAGAAATGATGCAGCAAGCTTTCGCTGCTATGGATGAGGTAAAGGACTTTGGCTGAAAGGCAATGACGCTAAATGGAGGTGCTGCAGGAGCGAGAAAACCATGTAAAGTTTGAAGACAGTGACGAAGAAGGGATCACAGATGCAAATAACCGAGCCGAGGAGGAAAACACAATAGCAATGCAAGGGCCAAAGTGGCTGTTTGATTCCGACTCGGAAGAAGAAGATGCAGACTTAGGTAGGGTGGGAAGCACATGATATATGCATTGATACTCACAGGCCTACAGAGATCAGAATCAACCCCGTGCTCGAAGGTGAAAAAGGGCGGGAACGACTTGCATTACAAAGTACCTTTAAGGGTGATGACCGTTTTAAGCTGGGTGAAGACTTCATGGATGAGGATGAACAACAGGGAGAGCGGGGAGGAGATGAAATTGCAAAAGAGCTTGGTGCCGAAAAAGATCAATCTATGGATATTCTTAAATCCATGTTTGGAGATCAAGGCACTGTGAGAAAGTACGCGAAAACAAAGAAAAGGACATATAAGTTAATACATGCAACGATAGAAAACCTGAAATGCAGTGGACGGGCGGGGCTCGATTTGATCCGGATGCAGAAAATGCTTCCGAGTACCTATTACAGACTAAGAAGGCTGCAACATCTGACGTTGAAAGCGAGAATGAAAGTGAACTAGATGAAGAACAGGAGGATGAGGAAGAGGAGGAGGAGGATGAAGAGACGATACGTAAGTTGATCGATTACTTTCGTCATTTGCTAAACAAGTTTAAATTTGGTAGTGCCAGCGCCACGGCCGCAGAGCGCTATGCCAGAAGTCTCAACCGAAAAGCATTACGAAGTTAACGTTAATATGAAGCCATTGTTTGGCGCAGAAGGAGGTAGGCACGTGGTAATTAACATGCATCGACTGACAGCTTTGGTATTGTCCCATGAATTGACAGCCGAACCGTTCAAACTGTTTGGTGGGGATATTAGTGATAATGACGTAGAGGATACCAAAATAGAAACAGATAATGAAAAGCAAATGGAGTCAGTGAGCTTTGTCTCGGAGAACACAAAGGTAGAGTTGCGTAAGGAGTACCATATGGAGATAATGAACGCATTGGAAACTGTAGGCTCATGCCACGCTGGGACTGTTTTTCTTTATCCATGCTGATGACCCAAGCTTAATGAAAAGGTAAAACAATACATCGCGCGCATTAATTAGAAAGTTCTTATTATGTTCTAGGAGCTGTTTGTCGTACGATCCGGATGGCATCTTCCAGCAACAAGAAGATAAGTAAGTGTATGAATATACAAAGGAGGATCTAACCGACACGAGTGATCTTCAGCGAAACTATAGAATCCAATTGGAAGAAGCAGAGAGCGGAAATAGGGAGCGTGTTGAAACAGCGGATTAAAAAAAGTGGTGCGAAGCTGTTGAAACAGGTGCAAAATTAGAATATAGTAAAGAGATCGTGTGTATGACCCCACCCGCTCCCCTTTCTCGTTTGCTCCTTAAACTCTCTAAAACTAAAAAAGATACTCTTTAAAACTAAAAAAGGTGCTCTTTAAAACCAAAAAAGGTATTTTCGGCGATTGCCCATATCGGGAAGAGACTTAATCCCTGAGTTGTTGTCTTTGTGGACTCATTTTGAGTTTCTGGAGTAAAGATTTTACTGGCTAGCCGATCACGGAAGTCATTCCATATAAATAGACAATTGGTATGTCTCTTCCACCCTTAGTTAAACGATCATGAAAACTTCAAACAACACTACCACTACCAAAGCAAACAAAATTCCTCGCCCAATGAACTGTTTCTTGGCTTACCGTCTTGAAAAGCAAAGTGAAATTGTAGCTCGCTGTCCCGGAGCAAATCATCGAGATATCTCGAAGATTATTGCAAAATGGTGGAATGAGCTTACGGAGGACGAGAAAGAACCTTACCGCGAAATTGCGCGTCTGGAGAAAGAAAGACATGAAAAATTGTACGTGTTTCGTTGTAATTAATACGACACATCAAACTGACATGCCTATTAGGTATCCTAATTATAAGTACGCGCCTCAGAAGAAGTCCAACCGCAAACCGAGGAAGTACACCATGCGTACTACAGAGAAATTTACGTCCCGTGACGAAAAGAAGAATCGAATGATGGAGATGTTTTTCAACGATCGCGACCAATTAATGAACTCCGAATCGATCTTTGCTAATGGATCTAGCGATAAGTCTTGTAGCTCAACCCCACCAGATTTAGCGCAGCTTCGTTATCCATGTCTTCCATCCGCGTCACCATCCTCTTCCGAATCATCATGCACCTTCAGCAGCGCCAACTCTTCCCCAGTATATAATTATTCTTCAGTAACGGGATCGATGTATCTTCCATACTCGGAAACAATGCGTTTTGACAATCAATGCCAAACATTCATGCCAGCACTGCACGCCAATCCAAGAGGGAACATGGAACAAACCAGCTCGTCATCCCAATTTCTATTATTTCAAGAGTACATTGATCCATGCCTTCTTTACCCATCACAAGTACCTATGCCGATAAGCTACTTTGAACCCGCCAATGACCCTTCTCTATCTGCCTTCAACCCATTATACTGCGATATGACCTATTTTTAACTGGATTTGCCTTCTCTTTCTTGCTTTCTCTCTAATTGTAAACATTCCGCTCCATTTCCTTTCTTTCAGTATCGTTCTTTTTTTTTGTACCCATAGAACTCTTTTTCATTTCAAAATTGCTCAACTTTCCTCTTTAGAATAGCATGTCCTTTTCTTATTTTCTGTTTCTTATTTGATGAACGGCTGGTGAAATAAAGAACAAACAAACAAAAACGAGAGAAGCTCTATCCTAAGTGTTTTGTATATTAAAAGTTAAAAATTGTAGCTCATGTAAGACTTTGCAAGTTTCATCATTTGGTCTCCGCAAAATCTTCCCAGTGCACCCTTTGCGGCTTCGATTTCCCCAAATTGGTAGACAACGTCGCCATGACGGGGAGCGAGTGCAAACTTGGCTCTGCATATACAAAACGGTACAGGTTCGCAACTATGATCACCGTATAACACAGGCGTTGAATGATCACTTGTGACGATAATAGTAAACTTCGTTCATAAAAGAAGAATCAGTTGCGCATCACTGTCAGGGCTGGTACTTGCTTACCTCAGTATCGCTGTTATCCTCCTCCTGGACTAATTGTTGAATTATATTTCCCATCATAGTATCCACCTTTTCAAGAAACTGGACCTAACCCAGGGCTGTCAATACTTTTATTTGCTTCTTATTCTCCTGCATTTTGTTTCTTTTCTTCTGGTTTCACCCGGCTTTTAAGAAAAAAAGGGGAAGCAGCTCTTGCCAAGATCACTCACCTTTAACTGGACATTTCGATCATGCCCCGCGTCATCAACAGCTTTGATGTGAAGAAAACCAAGATCATGATCCGCCAAACCTTGAACTGTAGCCTTCGCTTTGGCGTCAAAATTGGTGAGATAATCGCCTGTCGCACCCTCCACCGTCAGTATATGCATCCCTGCCGTCATCCCTAAACCGGCAATGATACAGGTAGGTGCTATCAAAAAGCTGTGGAACCCGTGGAGTGCTTTAATGCTGGGGATCTATTTCCCCAGTTCCGGTTAAGTTTGGGAAAGCTGCAGCATTGACGCTACTTACATCAATACAACTGCCACATCCACGCAAAAGAACACAGTTGGCTGGGTTCTTCCCTACTTTTCGGCGATCATCATTGATAGGATGCTTATTTAGCACGGAGTAGAATACATCAGATAACTCGTTGATCAGCTACAAATTTCCAAAAATGGTGCTCAGAATCCAAACGGGACAACAAACAAACAATTGATAGGGAGGCATTGTCAAGAAGATTTTCCTTCATTTTCTTTACCTTGCTTGTCATTTTGGCTTCTTCTGTGTCCTCAGTAGGCTTGCATGTTACCAGTGGCTTGCTGATAAGAGACATCAACGAATAAATCATTTATAGAGTATTTTCACATTACTTGTCTTTAAGCGGATCTGTGCCAGTAATGGTATCTGTCAATCCCGGACCACGAACCCGAACACCACACCGATGTTCAGTTGCATATTTCACTGCAACAGTATGTTCCGGAAACGAAGGTAATGTACTAGCCCATTCAAATAAGCGAATAAAAAAGGGCGACTCCAAAATCCTTACACTCCATCCAACGCATCACAGAGGGTCGGTCCCAAACCTTCAAAATGACGATCAGCCCTTCTAGAAATAACAATTCCTGTCTCTTTATCTATATACGCGAAATTGGACTAGCATATGATTAAGACAAATAGGAAGCATCTTACGCTTTTACCTTGAAAGCGATGTCACCAGGAACCATATTAAGCCCAGCCCCCATTGTTTCAAATGCGCCTCGGCCACGGTAATATCTTTTTGTTTATATCCCGATATGAATAGCCTGAAATCGGGCCATGTATCACTTACTGTCTAGGATTGTAACCCAAAATCGACATGTGAGCGGTATCTGACCCACAAGCCAGCCCTGGCTCGACTGAATCCATCAGCCCATTCAATCCTCCAGCTAAAAGGGGCCGGAGAGGGAGAGAAATACGTACTTTAGCGAAAAGAGAAAAAAAATAGTTTATGTGGACTGATACCTACCGGCCAATTTATCTAACCATGGCGTATGCGCGGCTTGAAGAGGTGTTTTATTGTCCAATTGAGGCACAGCGACATCACCAATTCCGTCAATGAGGACGATCAGCAGCTTGCTTTGCGGCATGCTGGCACGAAAGGAAGGTGAAAGGCTGGTGACTGCCTTCAAATCCTGTAAATTCGTGGTCAACACCCGGCCTGACGTTTTTTCTTTATTTCGCCATGGGTAAGAATGTTGAGGAGTCAATGTCCAACCCATTTGTCGACAAGACAAGTGGCCTTCACGCGTTGACCCGTGCCGAGGAGGAAGCATGTTACAAAGACTTGAAAGAGAAAGCTATGAAATATTGTGAACTTCCTGTGAAAGGTACAGAACTTCCTTGCACCACATAGTTGCTTATATGAAATAGACTTTGTGACCTGCAGCAAGGAGCATAATGTCACTGTTGTGTGGTCCTGTCGTGATAAACTTAAGACAATGAACAACTGCTTAAATGAACGGTAAGCATAAAGTCCTCAAATATATCTGTTTTTTTTTTTCTTAGTTTCTCTTCTTTCTGTAAAGTACTTCGCGCGATGAACTGGACAAACTGAAGTTAGCAAAATTGGCTGCGAAACGTGCTGAATTGGCTAAATAATACACCATCCGATCACCGGCATCTTTATAATCATGAAAGGAAAAGGGAAAAACGCAAAATAGAAAACATAATATATTATTATATCGCGTACTTCTTTGCACCGACGTCCTGTTGCAAAAATGATTGAGAAACCACATATATGCAATCGAATAACAGCCACTTACACTGATGACACAGATATGGTCAAGGTCACGGAAGTACTCGTTATAATCTAAAGCGTAACCGACAACAAATGCGTCAGGGATAGCAAAACCAACATAATCGGGAATGTATCCATTGCTTCGGGGAGTCTTCTTAATTAGCAAACTTGTGACCTTGATGGATCGAGGCTTGTAGTCTTGCAATCTTTCCAACAATTTGACCATGGTTGCACCAGTGTCAATGATATCTTCAACAATCAAGATGTTCTATGCATGTTGTCAGCATCTCTTGCAGATGAAAACCTATACCCATTGTTTTTACCTTGCCCTTGAAATCCTGGCACTCTTCCTCACTCAGGGAAATGGTCACACCCTCTGACTGGTCATTCTTGTAAGACTTCACGCGGATGAACTCTAACGACAATTGTACGCTGGTGCCGTTGGATCTGGTCAACTTCTTGATGGCGTTGACAAGATCAGCGAAGTATTGGTGGCCACCCTTCAGGATACAGCAAACCACTACCACCACGTGTAAATTGAATTTATCTCAATCAGACGCGTATGTATTACCCAAAGGCCCATCGGCTTGATCGACAATAATTCTGGCCAGCTTGTTGATGCGGTCCTACAGCCGATGTTCGCATAACGGCAACCATAACAACAAAACCATATCACCCATGACAAACTTACCATGATGACACCATGAGGAATCAAAATGCTGGACACGTCCTCTTCGTAATGCTTGGGAATCACAAAGTGGTCCAACGCATAACGGTTCTTTTCGATGGTAACGTCAATCCAGTCCTTAGATTCCATTGGCATGGTGAACAAAGCAAATCTTCAACAAAGAATGAAGATAAAATTTTCGTGCAAAAGCCAGCAGTTAACGGCGTCTGTGACTCGTGAAGACGTCATGGCTTGTTGAAATAGCCTTCGTCTGGCGAACTGTCTCAAGTTGTACAACGTTTCCCGAAGTATAATGGCCACTATCGCAAAGATACCATAGAACTTCCAAAAATGGGCAATAGATAGCGACAAAGCGAAGTACGCTAAAAAAAAAAAAAAAGGAATTCTATATCTCAATGACGCAAGTCAAATGACAAGGCGTCGCGTTCGGCCAATTAAGCAATCCACGGTATGGAAGACCATGCGAAACCCTTTCCCCTATTTCTGAAAAAAAACTTGTCGATGAAGCACAGACTATCGAGCAACACGATGTAGTCTTAAAAGCTTTTGAATATCCTAAAACGGCATTGATCATCATTGATTGGATGATCGCAACATTGCGTAACACCACTTTTCACGTTCTGTTTTATCCATATTACATGGATATTCATGGCTTCCATGAACAAACATGGCCGCCATACGAACGCCCCTAACATATTGCTTACTCGAAAGGTCTAGCGTATGGCCTGCTGAATGACGACATTTTGCAGGGTTCTAGAATATGCCAGACAAGAGAGAAAATGTATTCAAAGATAATGTTAACGGCTCCCTTTGCTGGTGTGACAATGAAAAGATCCGGTGGTACGCTAATCAATCGTGTTCACTATAATTTCGGACGACGACACGGAAGATGCTGCACCCCACACTCAGGGTCCAACATTTTGAATTTACTACCGAATATGAGGTTCGCGAGTAAGATAGAAAACTATCCGATATTCCAGCAAAGCTGTCAAAGGCACATAAAGACCGCTATTTGCTGTCAGTCCTAAGAACTAGAACTAGAAGAACTAGAAGGGGCACATAGTGCTACATTTCGGGATACCGACCAACAGACATGTTACAGGCGTTACTATCGTAATGATCTGAGATCTTTGACTAGTTACGTATACATGGCTAGAGGATTGACGTCAATGAGCCTTCATGGCTGATGGTGCACATGCCTTCATGACGTTATATAGGGGAGATGTGTAGCTGGTAAATTATAAAATTTGGAGGATTTGTCATTTCTATATATAGCAAAGGAGCTAATTTCCCCATTGTGTATTAAAAAAGGAAGTGTCCCTTTTGCTTGCGGGACAGGAATTCACAGGATAGTTGAAACGGATAATGTAGATAGCCGGAAGGAGATGTGTTCCTTGATTTCTTTTGGCGTTTCTTTGTTGCTGGTAGATTACCTTCCCAAATGTAAACGTGAACGACTTACTTGGAAAACTCTTACTATATGTGCCTGTATTACTTAAGTACTTTGTACACTAACAGCGATATTTCATATGACATTTTGCTTTACTTGTGTTATTCAGACGCCTTTAAATGAAGACACAGCGCCACTGTCACTATCATGTAACTGAACAAATTTCTGTTTTTCTTTGCGGTAGATTCAAGCCTTTTATATTTCGAACCATTCGTACCTCATTTATACATTCGTCTGGATGTTGAATCTTTAGCGCGATAAATGATGGACGTTAGTCGATAAAGCTATCACATCATATCTTATTTCTACCAAGCCAACGCGATGGATCCCTTTTTATCGGGAACATTTAATAACCTTGTAGAATGCAGTGTATTAGAGCGTATTCTTTCTTAGAAGAGGAGCATTTTTGGTTACAGATACAGAAACATCCACGCTACGGTTGCAGATAATACTTCAAGATTGAATCAATGGATGTATTTTTCCAGTGGAGTTGCCGTTTCCTAAGACAGTTTTGATCCATGCTCCACTTGGTGGCGAATGATGATTTTCTTGTCAAGAAAGATAGTACTGCAACCTTACAAGCTATCCATTTTTGCTATAGACTAAAAGAAATATGTTTTAATAGACTTCCACTTGTCTTTTCGCTGAAGGAAAATTGTTCGTCGGAAATCGGCTTTATATAGCGATACTGCTGAATTTACGGACCTCCTCGTCCACCGCCCATACATTCATCCCCCTCCCATATGCTTCCGTACACAATACACACCTCTTGTAGTATTTTCAAATTTTCATGGGAACTTTTCTGGTGGGATGTGCTGTCCAAAGCAATTAGAGGACGCTGCTGCAGACCCTTAAGGGTGTAGTCGCAGCTGCGTCGTATATCTCACTTGATATCTGTCCAGGATCGCTCAATCCAGTTACACTCCCAATGGAATTTAGGATATAAGTCAAACAAGAGCTTATGCCTAAGGAGTGCTTCTTGTAAGGCGGATCGTTGAACTTAAAATCCACTTGCATGGCGTGGCAGTGCTGGGCACAGAATTCTGGGTTGTCAGAATCATCGTTTGCCATGACGCAGACGCTATTTCTTTCCTTCTCTTCTGGGAGTCCAGTCTACAACATGCGACAGACCTCTTTCCTCTAAGATGCGCTTTATGCCTTTGAACTCTTCCCACTCCTTATTTGTCCATTCTTTCTCCGTTTTTGTCTAGTTTCGTCGAAGTTTTGGCTTTTTTGTCACTGCTCTAAGGCGCGATACTGTAGAATCTGCTATTTCGGAACCGATACCTATCTTTTTCTGCATCGTAAGTTTTAGGCGACAACATCGTGCATAAAGCGACCAATGCATCACCTGCATAAGCGGTGTGGTTTGATAATTTATCAAAAAACAATAATGCAGATGTCCAATAACCTTCTCTGTTGGTGCCAGCATAGAATAACTTTCGCGACGACTTTGTTCGATGGCGCATAGTTCCGTGGCAAGAGCACTGAAACTCGCTAATCATTACAGAAATGTCAGGTCCCTTTCCTGTTATCTGCGATTTGGCTCCTTGGAGCCGGCCCTTCTCGCGTCCATCACTCGCATAAAATATGGACTCATCATGCATGACCATATTGAATTTCTTCCTGTCCTTTGGCAGTTGCAAGTCCGATTGTTGTCTCCAGCGTAATCTTCCATCTGCGAAAATCAAAGTATTATTCGCTAAGTCCAAGCTTGACGCTATTTTACGACGTCTTCTCTCTCGCGTCCATCAAAATACGATATATCCCTTTGGTATCCTTCCGAAGCTATAATTCCCATTTTGAAAGCATACGTATGAATAGTTTCAACAGAAACGCCATCTCATTCGTTCAAGGCTCTTTTTCGATGTAACGCTTCAGCGTGTTGAGACCTGGCTCCATGGGCTTTCTGAACTTCAACCATCCGATCCACTTATATCTTACCTCTTCCTGCTATAAAATGGAAACGATTTTTATGTTTTTCCTTGCTAAGACAGAGCAATCGCACCGCTGGTTACAAATTCATTTGCCCGTTGCCGAACTATATGACTGCGATAATCATGCTCTTTACTTCTTTTACATAGGAAAAGAAGCTCGCTGATGACTTGGAGGCTTCTTCACGATTCATGCCTTCCTTTAGTGATTTTTCAATGTAGAATTTCACCCGAAAAATATCTCGTCGTATGGGTTTTTTACGAGCATGTTTGAAGGAGTGCTAAGAGTCTCAATAATCCTCTGGACATCTTCTGAGCTTTAACAAGATTATCTTCATCTTTCCAATCAAATAATGTATCTCCTTCATCCACGTCATCAGCAATATCCTGCAACTGGCTCTCATGCTCATCAGCAGAATTACTAATTACAGTACCAGTTACTTTTTTCAAAGGGATGAAAGTATGTATTTACGGGACGATGCTCCTTCAACGCTTCTTCTACCGTCTTTGTGTCTCTCCATTTTGTTGTTCTCGATGAGCCAATACATGCGCCATGCAACACAGATTCAGTCGAACAGAACGGTTGGAATCTAACAAAGGCCGAAGCAAGATCGCGCTCCAAATCATCATTGCGCAATATACCCATCTCAGCAGGCGCAACCATCGCGGAAGCAAAGGATCTGTCCGAGGCACTTCTTTGTTGTAGTGCTATCTTCTGCGAAGGGACGGGATTAAGGTACCAGAAAAATAGGCTGCGTGCTATCGTTAAATTACTTTATCCTTATACGTTGGTGTTTCAAATATGAGGCTCCCCTAAGGAGGATGGCGGTGTCTTCCAGAATGTCCAAAAGTTGAGTGAATGCTGCGTTTCGCGCATCACACATCGTCCCTTTCAGAAGAACCTTTCTAAATAAAACGTGTATCTCCTTTAGAAACGTTTGTACTATCGTACGGCAGCAAACATTTCAATCAACGGTATTTCTTAGAACACTGGCGGTCGCTCGGACATTCGTCATCTTTCGAATCAGAAAACGATATCATATTTACAAAATTTCTGAATACCCGTCATACTTCAAAAGTTATCAACATACAAATAGAAGTCTCTTGATGTGTCCAGATTTGATAAAAGGGAGCTAAGTCAGCGAGACTCAAAAAAGGATTGTTTTATTAAAATGATCTTTGTACTGTTTAAATAATTCATTGTGCTTGCGGGTAACAACGGGATAGAGGAGTTTAGAGATATCTTTAGATGATTCCTTGCTAGATTGAGTTCATCATGTTTATCCTGATTAATTGTGTATTCTGTGTCCGCTGGTATCTCAGCAACAGAAAGATAGGGATAAGACAAGTCTAGAACCGTGTTCTAATAAAGTGATTACCCTCAGTACCTTTTGTCATGTTCAGACATATTGTTTTGATTACTGTATAGTAATGTAACTATGTTGGATACGACATCTCTGTAGTCTCTGTAAATAGCTTGAGTTCTGAAACTCCTTGGCATAGGAATACTGGATCAAAACACAATATCACGAAAGCATTGCTTTTGAGATCCAGAAGGTAAATAAGCATCGTGATTCCTATGACAAAAGAAAAAAACGTTATAGCTTAGCTAACTACCCAAGAATTCCTATACAGTCCCAATCTACCTTACCAGTTATATTCATGGCCATTATTTCTTCAACAGCATCCGTGCAGGCGATTATTAGTTTGAGACTATGCGAAACGTCATAGGTCGATCCGTCAATTATTTTCGTCACAGCATACGCTACTCATGGCAGCGAACGCAAACGGAATGATCCAAAATACGTAGCACATACCACTTTCACTTAGGGCGTCCGAAGACTACTACCAGCCCTGGTTAGAGCTGATAGATTCCTTTGCCAAGGTCAATAGGCTGTAAAGAATCATCTTATAGTCAGCACGGCTCATTAGATACCCATCTGCACCGGCACATCTTACCTAGAAAATCACGAGTAAGAGAGAAAAGTATGTCGTTATGGCATACGCAGACGGAATAATTCGAGACACGCAGCAAGTGAAAATGACAGATTCCTTTCCGTCAGATCAGGCAGTTTGGCTTTGTTCAAGTTACGTTAGGAAAGATTAGGAAGTCACAATCCAGTGTCACCCGCGTGACGGTCCGCCTTTTTCTGTGATATCTCTGATTGGCCCTTTTAGGCTTGTTATTGCTCTTTATGACGATTCTTTCTCCTAGGCTCTAACTGGCCTCTTCCTTATTGTTGTTACGCGAAAGAAAGGTCCCCTTTATTCTTCTACATATTCGACTACTTTATAGCACTCACGTGTCATTCTTCCTTCGTGACTGTGTTGCGGTCAACACTACTCCCCTTCCAAAGCGGTCGTCCGCCTGGACGACGTGAATGCTTGACGGGATGGTGCTTCGTACCATAAATGTGCCGGGGGTATGGATCACACGCGAGCTGGCGTGAGCGTATTTGCGTGAACAAGGCAATCGAGGAATCGGCCATCGGGGGTTTTCAATTGATAGGTGTCTAATGGTGTTCTTCGTTCTATCTGAAACGGACCTCCCCACTTCGGCTCAAATTTCCTTTTCTTCTGGTTTCTATACAGCACCCAATCGCCGTTCTTAAACCGTTGCCGCTTAACTTTAGGTGCATGGGCCTGCTTCATCTTGTTTGCTCGTTGTTGCTGTCTTGTCTGTGCCACTTCTCGTGCTTCATGCAATGCAGTAATGCGTTCGCTTTCCACTAGGGCTGTACGTGATAGTTCGGTTAACGTTGGTGGGGTAGGGTCACCGGGAAGCAGCGGATCGCATCCATACACCAGATAAAAAGGACTAAATCCTGTGGTTGAATGGGTGTAGACTCGTACGGCAAATATAGCTTGTGATAGATAATCATCCCATCTGTTTCGATTTCGTCCTAGTAACTTTGTTAAGATATCGCCAAAGACTTGGTTCATTCGTTCGGTTTTCCCGTTTGTGCGTGGATGGAAAGGACTAGTGCGGAGATGTTTGATATTCTGGAGTTGTAAATAATGTTGTAATGTATGGGCCATAAACCCAGGTCCTCGGTCTGTCAATATCTCGTTCGGACAACCGTAGTTGATAACAATGTCGTGATATAGAAAGTCTGCGACAGCTTCACTAGAGGCTTCGGGTAAGGCCTTAGCTATGGTCCAGCTAGTGGCATGGTCCACTGCGACAAGTATCCATCTGTTGCCTCTGGCGTTATGGGACAGCGACCGATAAAGTCTAGCCCCCATCGTTGGAATGGTTGTGCCGTCGGAAGAGGGTGTAATGGTGCTACTTCTTGAAAACTACGCGGACGCGCAGCAATTTGGCACTCAGGACAAGTGGCCAGCCATGCCCGTACGTCACGTCTCATCCCGGGCCACCATACCCGCGATCGTAATAAAGTCAGTATGGAATCCGCCCCCAGATGCCCTTGGTCCCGATGCATCCGATCAACCACCTCGGCTCGTTCTACCAATGGTATATAGCGTACTTCCACTCCTTCTGCATTTTTTCGGAAAATCTCTTCGTTGTCCAATCGCCATATGGGTTGTCGGATTTGATTCGCAATAGTTGTCGGCAATTCGTTCGGTAGTTCACCTGCCCGCAGGTAGTTTCGTACTAAAGATGGCCACTCGTCGTGCTCCATTTCCAGCATCGGTAACAACGCCTCGTCCTGCTCCACTTCTTCACCTTGCTTGCCGTGATCAGATCTTCGAGACAGAGCATCTGGCACGATGTTGTCTCTTCCTCTCTTGTACTCGAATTTTACCTGAAAGTGTTGTAGGTCTTCCAAATATCATCGCATCCGCGGTGGAAGCTCTTTTTGTTGTTGGAAATAGGTAAGCGGTTGATGGTCGGTTCTTACTAACACTGGTTGGCCCTCAAGGTAACATCGCCACTCTTTTAGGGCTGATATGATCGCCAACGTCTCTCGCTGGGTAGCCGCATAGTTGCGCTCAGCGGGTTGCAACTTGCTGCTGTAATACGCCACGGGCTTTTCCTCTTGTAACAAAACAGCGCCTATGGCGAAGTCAGACGCATCTGTCTCTATCACCACTGGGATATTCGGTCGGTAGGCTGGAGTATCGGTGCGAGTGTTAACTTATATTTCAGCTCTGTCAGCGCCACTTCGCACGCTGGCGTCCATACGGTCGGCTTCGTTTTAGTGGGTTTTCCTCGAGTTAATTCATGAAGCGGACTGGCTATTTTCGCGAACCCTTCTATAAACCGTCGGTAGTAGCTTGCTAAGCCCAAAAATGAACGCACTTCCGTTACCGTCCCTGGTCGTGGCCACTCCTTGATAGCTTTAATCTTGGCAGGATCCACGAGAATACCATCCGCCGTTATTACGTGTCCCACATATGCAACTTCGTGCTGATCAAGCGTAGTTTTGGCCGGATTTGCAAACAGCTTATGCTCCCTCAGTCGGTTGAAGATCTGACGTAGATGTTTGATATGCTCCTCCCGTGTCGGACTATACACCGAGATGTCGTCTAAGTAGACGCATGCGAAGTTATCCATGTAGTCCCGTAATACATGGTTCATATATGCTTGAAATATTGGTGGTGCATTGGCGAGCCCAAATGGCATCACCAAGAACTCGAACTGGTCATACCTCGTATTAAAGGCTGTCTTTTGCACGTCGTCAGGGTGCACGCGTATTTGCCAATAGCCTGATGTAAGGTCAATCGTAGAGAAGTACTTCGCTCCAGCCAATTGATCAAATGTCTCATCTATGCGCGGTAAAGGGTAGCGATTCTTGATTGTAACATTGTTTAACGCCCGATAGTCTATACACATCCTAAGACTGCCATTTTTCTTGCGGACGAAGAGTACAGGTGAACTCCAGGGTGAAGATGATGGTCGAATCATCCCTTTCTTCAGCAACTCTTCTAATTGCCTTGTCAATTCTGTCAATTCCACCGGAGACATCCTGTATGTGGTTCCCCTAATAGGCTTGGCATCGCCTGTGTCGATTGTCATCATTGGTCCTTCGTATGCCTCGGTAGGCCCAGGTAACTCGATTGCAAAAACATCGCGAAACTGTTCGCGTAACTCTTCCCAGGGCAACTGGCTCGGTTGACTATCAGTCCCTGCTTGTAACGTATACAGTGTCTCTCGAAAGACATCCTGATATTCAGTTGTCAAAGCTTTGCATTCTTCTTGGCTGTCCTTCCTGGTGATACGGTCATTCAGAATGACTACATATGCTTCTTTTCCGCCTTTGATTTCCTTCTTGGCCTGCTTATATGAGATGATATTACAAGACATCTCAGCTTCGGTTGACTTTATGGTCTTCCAACCAGCGGGTAGGGTACATGGTCGTAATGTAACTTGGTGTTTGACGGTTTTCAGCCTCATTGTGTCTGTCTTCCAGTCAATCTGTGGATTCTCTTGCTTAAGCCAATCTCGACCTAGCACCACGTCAAACTTTGTAAGTGGAAATATAACAAAGGTGAACGTAATCTTATATCGCTGGCTCAAGTAGATGGTGGTAGTGGCTTGCCTATCTACTTGAACAGATTTCCCATCGGCGACTTCTACTTGTTTTTGTCCCGTAGGGATCAATGAGGTTTCCAGATGTAATTTGTTTACGGTTGCCTGGCTTATAAAACTACGGCTAGCGCCGCTGTCTATTAAAATTCGCACCGCTTCTTGTTTAATTTTTCCTTCGAAAAGTGTCAATTCCGTTTTGGCAGTTAGCGAGAACATTTCTTCTTCTTCGTGAGTTTGGATTGTTTTCTTGACTTCAGGGATGGGTTGCAAAGGTTTTGAGTTGCCGGACTGATACCCTCTGCTCATATCGCCCAGCGCGAGTTTCCCGGCTTCTCTGGGCAGCTCCTCGCCAGATGTCCTATAGACCCACACGAGTAGCAAGCACCCTTCTTCCTGCGTTCGTACTTCTGTGCCTTCCGTTGCCGCAAGGAATCTATTTCCATCGGCGTGCCATTCCCACCATTAGGCTCTTTTGTGGAATGTTCACTGGCTATCGCCTTGGGGGTTGAGCGCGCGGGGTGGCGATGCAGGGACACGAAATGTTGACTGGTATTTGATCTTACGGATTCCATTCGTAGCGCCGTGGTGATGGCCTCGTCAAGTGTATAGGGGTTCGTCTGCCACACTAAGCCTTGCAAATATGGTTTTAAACGACTAATATATCCATGTATTCGCATGGTCTCTGGCATGTCCTCCAGTTGTAGCATTAAATTCTGATATTGTTCCGTAAAGGCTTCTAAGCTTCCAGTGTGCCTCAGTTTCTCCCAACGATCCATTGCCACTTTTTCGTAATCAGCGGGGAAGAAGTGTTCTCTTAAGGATCCAGCAAATTCCCAGAAACCAACTTTGCCGTTCCATCTTCCTCATTAATAAACACGCTCTTTCGCAATGAAAACCAAGTATAAGCTGTATCAGCTAGATAGGAGGGGACAAGATCCATGGCAGTATGTAACCCCATAATCGCGACAGAATGGCGTGAAAGTCATCTTAAAGCTTATTATGCCAGAAACAACGAGTTATATGAAGCTGACAATCTTTCGAGTTCTCAAGTAAAACTATCAACACGCTCGAAGGCATAAGCAATGAAGAGATTGGCTTGACAATGGCCAAATACAAGCTTTGACCTGTGCAACGGACAGTGCCAGCAAAATCGAAGTGAAGATGTAGACGCATATAAAGATATCCACAGCGATTCAGAGCTCTTGGAACGTTAAGTTATCTGTATGAGAAGGCATAAGTGAAAAAACCTCAAAAAAGTATATGATAAAGGTCCTTTTCGCACTTAAACTCCATACTCTCCTATGCAAACGAACTTCCAGCTTCAACCCCCTGGGTAATATTAAATCTCCAGTACCATCAAGGTCAACGTCTTTGATAAAGTGGCTTTCATGCAATCTGGTTATGGCAGGCGTGACGCGAGTGAGCCCCGTGTAACGTAACCCCGAATTTCATTGGATCCGTCAAAAACTCGTTCAAGAACGCCAGTGCAACGGAAAGACCCAGTAGGGAGGCTTTTTTTCTTTTGAAGCCGCCTTTTCTTTTCCTTTCTCTCTCTCCACTCACTCGATATCTAATGAATCACACAAATTGCGACGAAGGTACAATGAACGAAAGCACATTTAACATCTAACTTGAAACAACCGTTAACTGTTTACTCTGCGATTTATATAGAATTGGAGAAATATATTCGGGAGATGGCGAAACCTTCTTTCAACAAATTCATCCACGAGAATAAAACCAACATTGCCACGTGGTCTGTTGAACTTTCAAGAAGCAATAGCCCGAGTATACTGCAAGGGATATGGTGGGAGAAGTACAAAGCTGCGTACATCAAACTCAAACCGGGTTCAGCAGGGTAAAGAAGAAAAGCGAGAGAGTAATGCACCGTGCTTCAGGCTCATTTTCTTTCTTGTTGTGTGCAGCCCAAGAAAGCGCAAGTACAACGAAACTATTTGGAACGATATTATGGTGACTTTAAATCGAAGAGTAAGTTGTTTGCTCTGGTCTAGGCGCATCGTGGCATCTTGTCGTGTGAGATTTGAAATTAACATTTTGCACGCATTATAGAGAACCTTGAAGGAAACGTACCAGGAAAGAAGTCTTGAACTTCTCACTGTTGCTGGAGACGTAGGAACAAATGAAGCTAGGTTGCTATTTGGTCTCTCTGGCTCTGGCTCTGGCTCTATCCCCGCACGTATTTCTCCCGCCGCCACTCCCTCCTGTGATATGAACGACGGTTCCGCCGCTTCTACACCTGTCACGCATGATCAAGACGCGTCTGCTCCTGTTATGCGTGGCCAATACACGCCTGCTCCTGCTGCCCACACCTTAGACACGTTGGAGTCATGTGCTATGAAGAAGGTAAACTCTATTCAAATTGTCATCCAGCATAATTTTATCCAATACATTCCTCTGTCTAATGCATTTCTATGTAGTTATTGGGCCGTATTAATGATCAAGAAAAGACAAGTGTTGCAGTTCTGATGACACGTGGCCAAACGGTGAAAGAAAGGATGATCAACCATGCGATCGAACTGATTCAAAAAGGAAGACTGACAGAAAACGAAATGGAATTGCTCAAGTAAGGAGATCCTGTTGCTAATTTAAAAAAAAAAGAAAGTATTTATATATAAGTTCTTGCTTAATTTTTTTAGACTGCTGATGTCGAGTACTGTTAATGTGCTTGACGACACGCTGTTTTCTATGATGCAAAAGGTTCTCAGCCCAGGCCAATTGGCGTACCTAGAGGGGCCTGAAAGGCACTGGCAAGGCATGGATCTACCTACGCGTGCGTTGCTTGATGATATTGTAGATAATTGGTAAGAGTCATAGGAAGCACCTGGGATCTATCCGATTATTCATAACAACAACGAGCCCTTAGCTAACAAATATGTCGGGGTTGATAGTAATGATACGGACTCTATGCTGCTGAAAATACAAGAAGAAAAGACGAATCTGATAAGGCGCAAAGAGCGTATATCTGATACGTACAATATGCTTAACATATTGGAAACAGCGTAAGGAACCACGGCAGGCCATGCAATTATCGATTTCTCCTTTTAAAAAAAATAGCTCATGGCTTATTTCATAGAATCAATTACTTTGATATCAAGCTATGTCAGAATGCCTCAGAAACTACATTTTATCGACGATTTGCAATACTGCTAGACTACGTCTTATCTGGATTAGATATCAACATGCACGAGTAAGCATTTCACGTAGTTCTGTCTTGGATTCACGAAAGTTATCGTTATCTCATTATGTTTTCATTTTCTTTCTTAGTGGCGAAGCAGTGGCAGAGGCCACGAAAATGGAGATGCAACGGAACGGTTATGATGTGAGCAACACATTTGGACGCAAAATCGACCTGCTGCTCAAAATCAAAGAAAACACTATTGAACTTTGCTCGAATGAATGGAAGTCCAACAACACCAAGTATATGAAGATCCGTCAGCAAAGTAAAAACATACGGTCCAATTGCGCGATACTGAACAGTCTTCATATAATGAGTGGCAGCTCTGTCAAGGAGCTCATGGCATTGGATATGACTGGTAAGTGAAATGGGAGTGGGGTATCGTGCTGGGTAATTAGCACTTAGCTAAGATGTAACTTTTTTTTTTGCCATAGGCGCCACGGGGTATATCTATCTTCTGGAGCTCAAGGGCGATGTTTTCATTGCGTCGCCAATTGAGGCGATCCTTCTGCCACAAGAACCTTCGGATCTCAAGCTATTCAAACAAACTATTGAAACACTATTTGTATGGCGCAATTTCTTGGATGGCTTGGCGAAGACGATGAAAACTTCACAAACGGCGTGCTCGTTAAAGGATACGGTTCGGAAGCGGCGCGCTCCCGCTAACACTGACTCGGAGCATATCACTGAACTTCCATCTGTCTTTTTTACACCCAGAAACAAGCGCACAAGAGAAAACCCATCACATAATAATAGATAGCAACAGAAGTATCATTCCCGGGCGCCTTTCCTCCACTTCATCCACACTTTCTTATTTCATGCCCAAAAAAATCAGCCACCTTGCTTTTCCCCGTTGTAGATAGCCTATAGTGATTTGCAAATGTATATCCTCGTTAAAAATAAGACGTACTCTTGATGATTCATGTATGTCTGTCTCATGTGTAACGTCAAGCATGTACAGTTGACATTTGAAGAACATTTAAGCAACGGTACAGAAGGCTCCAGTTGATCTTTTTTTTCACACATATCAAATGTTCGCGGCGCCAAAGGTTACCCCTGCATGGCTTACCCGTATCTACTGGATCTCGGCCCTGCTTGCCAAAAAAAAAAAGTTTTATGCTGCTGTATCGTAGTGTTACAACCAGATACACCAAACATCATCTTGCTACATCCTGTTGTTGCTTACGAAATGCAATAACGTGCCGATAATTTCAATAATATCGATAAGAAGCCGAAATTTGGCGCGGCTGTTTGACATCGTATATCTCAGCAACTCTTCTTGAAAAGAGGTGCATAAAAATGATACACGCCTCCTATCCAAGATAATCAAAAACAACAAAGATGTTCAGCTTGTTTCTACAATGAAAAAAGCACGGCTGCCTACGGGCCCTCCCCACAAAAAGGACCAACCAGCATACTGGGAACGTACTTGAGTGAATCTGTCCAGTCTGCTGCGCCAAATCGACGAACTCTGCCATTCAGCAAATTATTTTCCTCTCAGACAACAAAGAGCACAGCCATCCACCCTCAGACCTGTCAAGCTGTTGATGTAGCCCCTACTCACTTTCATCCCATCTTTTTCGCTTCCACTTTTTCATCTCCATTATTCCCTTTATTTTCCTCCACTATTTCTACTGTTTAGTTACTCTCACTTCCACCTTATTCACTTCTCTCTTAACTGTTTTAAGGGTTTTTCCTTTCAATCTCCTTTCTCAGAACTGGCTAGAGCGGACATGCCTAATGGGGAAGCGCTCACAGGCTTAACAATAAGATCAGGTTTTCATCCACAGCCGCAGCCATCAGCCAATAAGAAGGAAGAAAGCGAGTAGATAAGTTTGGACATATGAACAAAGGGACGGTAACAGAACGTTATATTAGTTCGTTGACGGTCGCAATAGATGAAATTGATACGTACCCGCACGCGAAAGATTGTACTCAGTCATGGATAATGCCCCTACCCAAACCTCTGAAGAGATAGACAAGTGCATCACATCCTGAAATTATTTATGTGCTTATTTTCCTTTGTGTTCTTCTGAGCTTTCGATGATCGAATAGAATTATTCGAACATCGAAAGCAAAGCGCAACAAACTCTTTGCAAAAGGAAATCTTCACGACTCAAATCGGTGTAACGTCCAATAGCCTGAGGATGGTGATCTTAAAGTTTTTGTTTGACATTCTCACAAATGCTTGAACAAGTGTTGTAACAAATGAGCCCTGAAAACTTACCTAGGTAGACCTTAGATCCGTTCATCGGGATGAAAGCAACGTTTGTAACAGTAATATCAATAACAATCATAGTACTTTTGGACAGGTCATTCATTTTTGGTAGGAAAAAAGGGTAGCTCAGACCAACAAAGATGGGATTACATTGAAAATAACACAATACGAAACGGTAAGAGAGCGAGCGAGACCAAGTATAACATTTATGCTTTATTGATTGAAAGCATTCACGTTTATACCAAGTGACCTATTGTTCATTTATCTAGCTAGCGAACATTAATCGTAAGTTGCTTTGGTATAGATCGCATAGATGGATATAGATCCATATCCATATATGTCAGCATTATACTGAAAGTTAAGACCGAAACTATGTCATTCATAATAAGGACAGGCGCGTAAACGACCGTGATCATCTCTTACTACTCCAAAATAAGGAGAGTCTCAAAGTATTTCCTGTCTGCATCCAAACAACCGAAATACATGGTTACCTGACAGACGTTAAACAATAATCTCGATCTCTAGAGAGTCGGTAAAGCGCATTGCAAAGAAATTGGTAAAACGCAATATGTGTAGGACTAGAGTGTAATATCTATTTATGTCAGTATGGCGGTTTGGATCATGCGTGAAACAGAACGGTTCGAGCACATACAGGAAAGGACATGACACCCTCTTTCTCACTTTACTCACCCGTTTTCCCACATCTTATTTTCACACTCACGTTTGTTCTCCCTTTGCAATGGGACGAAAAAGAGCATTGCAAGTCGATGATGATCGCCCAAGGACGAAGCAAGTTTTGACAATATCCAGCAGGGAAGAAGGCAAGCAAGCTTTGGTAGATGCAATCATGAGATACATTGCTGCACAAGCAACAAAGGATCCTGACCATGGCAAGCTCAAGTCTGACCTCCTGAAACGCAAGGGCTTACCCAAAGGATTGCTGCGCTAAAATCGACCAGAAAAATTCCATGGAAGATTTTTAAAGTCCTTTTCGTTTATGGACATCTGCATCGCCTTGCGTTGCTATTCAGACATCACTGACCAAAGTATCTTTTAAGCTCGCAACTCGACCTGTTCATTACTCACAATGCCCATGCAATGACTGTGTGAGGCGGCGGCTCCCGTCATTATGACGTTTGAAAACATCGTAAATGTGGAAACAAAAGAGGAAAGAATATTTTTACTAATGTCTGCCAACTTTTTGCTATCTTTGCTGCTTGGTTTGCTTTGTTGTCTTGTTTTCCCTGCGTTATCTTATCTCTTATTTGCGATATTCTTTTTCCCCAACTTCCGACATCATTTTCATTAATATCCGTTTTCCATTCCGGAATAAAGTGTATGTTGTGAAACTTAACCACCACACGTAGATCCAATAAGTTGCGGTTCAAGTCCTATATGGAAAGGGAAAAAAGTGTTAACGAAATCGTGGACCGATTCCTCGAAAATAGCGTCAAATTTCACAGGAATAACAGGATTTCGAGGTCAATTTCGGCTGACTGAAATATTTTTTCGTGCAGCTCACAAACTAAATTCGTGCGCATCACAAAGTAATTTCGTACATATCACAAACTAAATCCGTGTGTATCACAGAATAAATTCGTGTGTATCGCAAAGCAAATTCGTGTCTTGATAGTTGATATCTGTTTAATTAGTTTCGGACAGTGCAGAATATATAAAGTCGTTGATTCCTTGTATCTTACTGTCTATTATCTATTGCTATCCTTGTTTTCACCACGTATCATTCAACATGCCTCGTCAACATCAAGAGAAAAAGACTTATGCCAAAATTCCTCTCAGTGACAGAGAGAAGCTTGTTGAGATGGTGCTCGATCAAGATATCTCAGTCCCAGAAGCTGCCAGACGCTTGCGGATCGCGACGCAGACTGCCCGAGACATTCTCAATCGCTTCCGTGACCACGGTCGCCTGGAGGACCTTCCACGCGGAGGAAGAAGGAACTGCAGATTGCTCGAAGAAC
>JNDT01001160.1:0-71052 GCA_000697055.1 Saksenaea vasiformis B4078
ATCTCCGCCGACGAGGTCCCTTTGGCTCCCTTCAGTTCTAAGCACAAGAGCACTCTCCAGCTCGATAACCATTTTGCTGGTCAACCAACCCAGGTTCGACAGGTGCAACGCCCGGAAGGGCAATTACTGTAGTAAGTTATTCAGCTTTTCACGTATTTTATCGGTTCTTAAATTTTGGTGTAGATACCCTCTCAGTATTAAGACACGTATCGTAAACCTCTATCATGCACTGTTTTTACTGGGAATAAATTGTTTGTTGACCAAAGAAAGAAACAAACTCTATCTGCCCCGAGCACAGAGTTAATATATATCGCTAATCCGATGTCTTTCTTTTAGTCTCTTCTATCTCAACAGCACTTGCATCCAATTTAGATATATGGAGCCCACCCTATGCACACCGAGTTAGCCGAATTGAATTTAATAGATAAACTTGGACATACCCATAAACATGACTGATAGATTTTTGGAACTGATGGCTTCATTAATGAGAAACGCGATATTTTCTTCGACCGACCGCCCATTGTCAATCTTCTCTTCGATCTTTGCCATCTGGCGGCGTGCAGCGGAATGTGCCTACATAGGTTTATCAGTAAAACCAACAGTTCAACCACAATTTACCTCTGCATGTACATCGCCAGCATCTCGCTTAGCAATAACATAGGCTCGACGTTGCCATTCAATGATAGGATCATTGACAAGCGTTTCAAACACGCTGCAAAGCTGATATTTGTTATGTCGTAGTACTTGAAGTGTAGCTTCGCATGACTTGCGGAACACACCTGGAGAATATTTACCCATGTGTAAAGGTCCTCGTCCCAATATCATGACTTACCTTCTTGCTGCATGATGCCCATGGCTCCCACTAGGTTTTTTGTAAGACGGAAAGGTACCTTTTCTGGAACGGCCAAAGCTAAACCCTGAGATATTATGTCAGAATGTACTCTAATCAAATCGACTTTGTCTTACTTTATCGAACAACATGTTCACATCTACGTGAACACAGTCGCCTGTTTTAGAGTCGAAGAGAATGTTTTCGGTGTGCCGATCGCCTAATCTACAAGTTCATGGCCTTTTAGATTGCGTAGGCGCATGACAAGTCGTACTATACCCTAGAATGTGGCCAACGATCGACATGACGGCCAGCGTCTTAGTGTAGCGATTGCGTGCAGCAAACCATTGAGTAGGCTCTGGAAAATTTTCCAAGAACCATTTGTAGAATACGGATGGACATCTATCGTTTTGCATCTGTGTTGAGCTTTCAGCTCATGCTAAATTGTCTGTTTTACTTTGGTAAGATCTCCGTGTTGAAAAGACGTTCCTTGGATTCGTCGCTTCTTCCTTCTAAAAGCTGCTTTGCTGTTGCATACACCGACTTTCCCTCGTGTTACTGCATTATTTTTCTTATCAACGTGGAACAATACCTTGAGGTGTATCCCTAATTTTTGCCACTCTTCGCCAACAATCGTTTTCAAGGGACTGAGATTGTTCACCCATTCTATCAGACCCCATTGCTCTCCCAGAGGTATCACAGCATAGGTGCGAATATCTAATCCAGGTAGGATGAAGTCTTCAGTGCCAAACGCGTCAATATTCTTCAAACTTACACAATTGACGTTGACGCGCATCCGGATCTTTCTTTAGAAACGTGTTGATCATGTAACTGAAATCCATGACGCGTGCATCTTTCCGCAGGTCATCATTTGTCTTACACAGGAAACCGTACCGATGACCATCGTTGCCGATCATGGTGATTTTCTTTGGTTGTTGTAAAGACCGCATGATCTCGATCGTCGACCCAAATGCTAACAATGGGAACGATGTCATTTCGACCCTGTGTAGTGTGACATGACTACTTACAATGAATCGTTGGCAAATCATCAGGGAAAGGTACATGACCGACTGGCGATGATTCCGGTAATTTGGGTAACAGAGATATTTCACGAGGGACACAGAGATGTAGATCTCGTAAGCGTGTAATGCCAGGATATCGGGATAAGGAATGCACTGTCTTTCGATCATCGTACTTTTCGTTTGCCAGTATCTTGAGATTTTTTGTTAAATTCGAGGCCTCCTATATTTCCGTCGCACGATGATGAGTTGTCCCGATAAATGCTTTGTTTCTTTACCTTGACAATCGTGGGAATAAGTGTATCCTCTGGATCATTCTATTCTTCGTTGTGAGGTTTTGAATTCCAGAAATGTATGAAAAAGTGTACCTCTAATTTACGGAGTATGCTTGTGCATCTTTGGCGCAGCAATGTCAATTTCGACTCGAGAGGAGCTTGCATGTACCATATCGCCATTTTCGGATATGCGCGTAAAACACGTATGATCATGACTGTCAGAATCTGTGCAATCTCTGCATTAGAGTGTGACAGCCGTGATATGAGACGTGGCAACATCAAAGCAAACTTTTTCGTGAGTTGTAGTTTAACTGTATGAGATGCAAACTTTTATATACCTGATATGGAGGTATTTCGTTAACCGCCTGCTGCATTGTGTTATTAAATGTCTTGTACGCATCATTGATCGTTTTTCTGAGTTCCTCATCATCACTGGCCATTATGGATGCGGTTAGTAAGTCGAGCTGTCTGTGTATCCCTTACATTTGCAATTTTTGCGCGTCTAGCTCCGCAATTCGTAGCCAAATAGTAAGTAAACGTGGCATTGTATGATAATAGTATTTCGATCCACATATAAGCGCCTTGAGATAATTGCTACCAACGAATAACGAGAGACGGACACTAAGAACCCATAAGTACTGCAGATTCGTCACAGAGCGCTACCCACTTTTTTGCCGTAATTTCACGTATATCACATTTTTGTCCTGCCAATTTGTCATGGTACCGTCCTACGTGATAGCGAGCCTTTTCCCACCTGTTATCGTTTGCTGTCAGACCATTTTTTCCTTCCTTTTTTTTTTTTGCACAAAGCTTTGATTTCGCGGTCAACTTACTCTTCTTCACCATGAATTGCTTCGCGATACAACTTGGAGATAACAGATCGATCCTGCGTTGCTAGCTCTTCGGAGTACTGCGCAAGAAGAAGCTTTCCCTTTGACACCTGTGTTAATACCAAACCAATCACCCGCGTTTCGCTACCTTTGCGTCAAGCCTTGGTCGTGACCGTAAAAATTGGATGGCTTCCGTGTATTCCTTGTTCGTCCAGTGAAGCTTGGCCCGTTCAAGATATGCAAAAGGAGCGCCTAAAGTTTCGGCATTAAGATAGGCACTGAGGGCGTTTCCAGTTTCTTTTGCTTTCCGCGCAGTTTTTGCCGTCAGTAACCAAATATCAGCTGCGCTGATCCTGGCTATCTCCTCAAGATCTATCGATTGACCGATCCTATGCTTCTGTGAATGATCTATCTGTCAAATTCTGATGTTTTACCTTAGCTCGTACAGGGCTGTCCTTCGAAGGTCAAGCAACTGCTTCCTCATCTGGGCTGTGGGAGCTAGTTGACGGAATTGCTCGTACCATCGTTCCGCTAACTCTTGCAGCGGTCGGCTACTACGTTGTGCGATAGCATCTTCCCATGCAACCTGACTGTCTTCTAGCTCTTGCAATTGCTGAAGCCGAAAAATAGCATCATGCGATAGCCGATATGATACCATGGTTGCCATTGCCAAGCTCTCCATCTGCTCTGTTCTCGCTTTTTCGATGAAAATACGTGCGTCCACATTATTTCCACTACGAAAACTAGATAATGCACCACCCATCATCTTGTTAAAACTGTTGTCAGACGATGCTTTCACTGATTGTTCAAGCGCCTGCCAATCGTTAGTTTTCCAAGCAGCTTCAACTCGGAAAGGGTTGATCTGTGACAACCAATGTGGACACCTGTCAATAAGCTGGTTTGAAGCCGATAAAATAGTTCCTGGAAAGACAAGCGTAAGGATACAACATTTGCGAAATGTAGAAGCTAACACACCAAATTCGCCATTGACACTTAAGCAGTTAAGATAACCGATATTGAGCTGTAAATCCTCTGGCTTTTCTTGTAACGTATGCTCATAGTATATCCTAGCATCTTGGTATCTTCCGGTACTCTCCAGCCGCAATATTTCTTCATCAAAGCTCAGTGTCCGGGTAAACATCGAAAGGATTGCCTGCATCCCGTCAAGGTCTTCCATGTGGATGTATATTCGTTGTAAGTGGTCTAAATCATCAGAAGTTATCGATCCGCGTGTCTCCATAGACTCTTTTAGGTGAAGTTCGAGATGTAGTAATGCTTGTGCGTAGGCTTTCGAACGATACGACGCGACTGCCATAAGATCGTTAGGAATATTATCAAGGAACCGCCGAACCAAGCTGACATCGGTAGATCGCCCTGGCTTATGTGCGTTGGCTTGTTTCCGGCGTAACCATTTTCTACAATATTCCGTGATATAGACAATCACCTTACGTATTATTTAGTACACATAGAGAGTAGAAGAAGCAACACCTACGTGCAGGGATGATTGTGTCATTTTTTCTCCGTGCGACGAGCGATAGGAACTGATTTCCAACACTCTGATCACTTCCCGAGCTATACATGTACGATGCTCGTTTGTGCTCGATATCAGGGTATGTACCACCAAATAGGGTAATAAGTGAAGCGCAAGATCAATGTTTCCTGCCTGGATAACAGGCCAACATGCTAAGAATATTGGCTTCGCCTTATCTCCAGCCGACTCTGCTAGTTTGTAGTACCATTTTTGTAGCCACTCAGAAAATGTTTGCGAGTACTCGTAGATGGGATACGTGTGCGTCGATATTTCCCAGGTGCAAGTGAAGGAAGATGTCAACAATGGTGTTAGAATGGATCTTACTGCCTCAGGGAACGTGTCCCACCACCAAGCAGCGATTGCTGGATCGGTTGCTTCAGGTTCATCGATGAGCATTATCGTAAAGCCACTGTAGCGAATAAGCATTTGCATGGCATATTGAAGACGTTGGCGAATGTGCTCATCAGATGCTTTGTGAAAAGCAAGGATAAGGTGATTCTGGATCAGATCACACATAAATTCACGACACTCTGCCTCATTCTGAAAATTTTCCAAAATAACCACGCTGTCACCGCCAACTCTCACTTCCACCCGGCTTGGATCAGTAGCACCTAAATGACCCAAGCAGCTGGCAACAAGTCCACGGATATCGTCACGGTTCGTATGCGTCTTCGCTAGTGTAAGTAGTGTGCTGTACAGCTCGTCACGGTCTTGTAAAACATCCTTCTGTATTCCGCTTTTATCCTCCAGCAAACGACACAGGTCTTGGAGACCAGCCAAGATATCGACAACATCGGAGTGGCGCGCGCGCTCTAGCACATTCCGGATGCTAATTTCTGTTTTTACGTCCTGGCGCTTGCTGTCTAACAATGCACGGAGAGCAGATAGTTCTTCACTAGGTGGGAGTTCGGCAAGCTGCTCTAGAATGGCGTTTGTTGGCGTGCATTTGTCAGTGAAGAGTTCGAACAGCTCATGAGCCACTGCAGCTTTTATCTCTTTGTCCTGATTGGTAATCATAGAGAGAAGACCGTTCACCACAGTATTGATATTCAACGAAAGAGTAGGAATATCCAACGCATGAATGAGGCGGCTCCACAGATTGACGGCATCCTTTTGCATATTAGGAACATCGCTAATGTTTTGGATCGTTGTCATAAACTAAACGCTGTTAAATAGAAGGCTACAGCGCCAGTTAGTATGTACCTGGAGGGCATGTGCGTGACCGCTTGGGAACACTATATCGATGACTTCTTCTAGGGAACGTAATGCTTGTGGGTGTGTTGGAACTTGTACACCCGACCGCTTCTCTGAAATAAATTTCCCTATCGCGTCTAAAATGCCAACTAGAAAGAGGGAAATATATTTTCCAAGGTTCATGTCTGATGCATAACCACAGAGGTGGGTCAAACGTTTCAGTGCATAAAGAGCCTATAGAACAGTTTTAATACATCAGGCAGCAAGAGCACACATACCTTCTGTTTTCTTTTTGGCCATCCAAGCTCTAATACTAGCAAGATAGCAAGCTTGGTCATGTTTGAGGTCATGATTTCCGATAAAGACCGGTTGGAGCCAATGAGGCTGCGTATACGGTCGAATTTCTCAGTAGAATTAAGTTCTTCCTCATTCATCAATAAGTCGGCCAGGATATGATGCTGTCCTTTTCTACATAACGACTGGACATCTAGGTTGAGAGTGTCTGCCACTGCTTCTAGCATTTTGTGGTTATCTTGAACAGAGACAGCAAATGGCAGCACATGGCGTATACATGAACTAAAATATCGGCCCACTTTTCGTTCATACAGAGATGCGACATTCTCTGTGATGGTGGGATTGGAGACTAGACATTTTGCCGCGTAATGGGCAAGTATCTGTTCATATGGATATAGTAATACCGTCGTACTTCTTTGCGTACGTATGGAAATTTCTTTCAGCTATACGAGACATGAGTTATACAAAAACGCATCTCTTCATTGACCTACCAGATTAAATACGACATCCCCTTTCCCCTCCTCCGGAAAGATAATATCGTCGACCAAGTCTGGGATCGTAGCTATCAGCTCTGCTTCGTGCTGAAAGGGGTAGAGTAGTAAGTTTACGGTTGTCAAGATGCTTTGTGAAATATTACCGCTGGGAACGGTGGTAATCCGAGGATGTCGGCCAAGTTTTTAGCATACAACCTACAAAATATCGGAAATATGTACAACATCTCAATGAATTTGCACGTTTGTACCGTTTGTTTTCATCTAATTCCATATCTTCCGTGGATTGCATTCGGAGTCTCTTGGCAAATCTTTCCTGTGTGATCTGTCAACAACCATTATCCATCAACAGTGACTTTGAGTACCTCAACTTCCGATGTATCGCCTTCCGGACCTGCTGCGCTTAATAATGTCCGAGCCAAAGCAACGCTTGTTTTGATAGCTCCTGAGTCTCCAACAAGATCCAAGTATTGCGGTAACCAATGGATGTAAACACCACTTCGAAGGAGTATACAAGCTATATTCAGTATGGTTTCCTGTTTTGTTTATTCAGCATTTGCTTTTGAAGAATTTTAAACTAAACCTACCTGGTGCAGTGTGCAGTTCAATCTTTCTGATTCAGCAAGCCTTCGAAGTAAGTCTAATAATAAGCAAGGGTCCAGAATTGCAATCTGTGGGTACTCTCTTGCGAAGATATTCAGACAATTGTACAATGCGCTTGTGGTCGGATTTGGATACGCCCTTCACGTAGGTTCGGTAAACTATTATATAAATCATACCAAAGCTTACCAAGCGGAATCGTCCGATAATACATGTAGAATTGTCAAAAATCCTCCCATTATATCCTCAGTCTTTGTATGATCAGATTGCAGCCTGTTACGCTCAATAACCTTTTGGCAGAACAGGATAGGTCCCTATTTGTGAAAACGTTGCCTTTCAATGCTTGTCACCTTTTGTCTCTGCTTCTTTACCTCAAGCAAGTGTCGTAGCGAGCTAGGTACCGTTGCGCATGTATTTAGTAGGTCTGGAAGCTGTGACCATGCATAGGAGTACAATTTGTTGTATGCTGAATAAGAGGTTGTGTAATAAGGTGACGTTGGCGACAGTATTCCCAGACATGCAGACGTCAGAATGGCGATAGTAAGGACAAGTGATGATGAACCACATGATATAGAAGCCTTCAAATGTCATTTGCGCGTTCAGTCCTCTTTTGCCTTACCTTTTCAATCGTGTAGTCTAGCCAAATGATTTAATTTCGATGTATACAAGTTGGAGAGGCCATACCTTTGATCATTTCGATGATGCTCCTCGCGAACTCTTTCGCGTGTCTTACATTAAACTTTTCTAGTGACTTGAATATATCACATAGAGCCAAGCTGTATTCGTTCGCATCTTCCTTATCCGGTTTGCAAAACTCAGTGGAGTGAACAATTATCTCCTTGGCAATATACACGCAGAACGTGAGACTGAGCTGAATTTCTCGAGCATGATTCAAATTCGTGCGAATGTCTTTCTCTTGATTACTTTACTGATTAAAGTGTGATGACGGACATACCACTAATCTTTTCCTTGTCATGTATTTGTTGCGTTATAATAACTTCCAGGTCATTGGGAGCAGCAGTTTGCGTTTGATGATCATGATCGATCATGGTCTGCGGTTAACTGCTGGTGCTAGCTCTCTTCACGCGTCGCTGTCACGCGATTCATTTGATTCGGTGTCCCCACGCAAAAAAAAGGCTGTACTTTTCATTGATACACTGCTTTATTTTATCTCAAGTCTTAAGGTTCTCTCCTGGTTCTTCATCTCACAAGACTGGGACTGAATGGATATGCTTGAACAATGATGCGCTTAAACTTCTACCTGATACTTGCACTGGTGAAGACTGTTTCACTCTGGCTAATACAATAAGCGAGGTTTAATTTGCGAGTAGATTTCACTGAAAATCACGCTCGTTCCTGAGTGAGCTAGATGTATAGTTCTGCATTGATGTCAGTTGTCGATACGATGGATCGTCCATTATGCTTTCGATAAAGAAATATTCCACCGCAGGAAGTCCCCCGGTATGTGACTGAAAAGCATCCATGGTATGATAGACACGTTAGATATCATTTATCCTGCATGAACCTGTGCTCCGAACTACCCAGAACACAAACACTCGCTTTTATACAAAACAAAGCAAGTGAAGAATTAACGATACATGGACGAACTTAATCACAGGGACAAATACGTGATTCACCTACTCATTTTCATGAACCCATTGGTTCTTTAATTGCGAGATATGTATATAGGTGGGAGCAAATTTCAATTTGTTCCTAGATAACAAGTATTACTACCATTGAGCACAAGAAAGAGAGTGATAAGACACACACGCTCGAGTGATTTCACTTAAACACCGTTATTGTGAAAATGAAGTGCCGTTCAGTCCGTGCACAACTCTGTAAGTCACATGGATTCTGCTGCACTGGGCGTTTTAAGTTGCGTTACCACACGGTCGTAACATGTCTTTTAGACGTGCCGTATATGCTGGCTGCATACACAGTAGTGAAACTAATTTAGTTATATCAAAGTATGCTGAAGGAATATCTTTCAAGTTGAGACATCTTCGGTTTACAGTAGCAATATTAGAAAGCAAGAATTCATTTCTCGTAATACAGACGTTCTTGTTGGACGTCGTTTGCGGAGCACGTTTCACGATTTATCACGAATTAGGTTAGTCATCATTTTCTGCCCTGAACGCCACGGTCATTTTTCAGATCACAATTAGAGAACATAAACCACCTTTTCTACTTTCGGTAATGATAAAGGTATTCAACGTATGTACCGATGCCTATAGAGAACCGATATTTGTAAAATAGTCCTTAAAGTATTTTCCTCACAGTCCGTGTATCGTTCGAACTTTGATGAAATTTTCCCAAAACAAAATGAATCCCCAAAAGGTAAAAAGCCAAGCCTAACTAAAAACAACCATGGAAGCAGAAAATGAGGACAGAACTTTGATGTAATAGGTCACACATATCATACAACGTTACTTTGTGACAGTGTTAGTCAAAGGGACTGAGGCGGTATTCATATTTCATTGGATGTGTACGAGAGACCTATATCAGAGTAGACTATCGAAACGATCCGTTTTTGCGGTATTGACTTCCCCATTTTCCCTTGTGGTTTGAGTGCATGCCGGTTGTGATAACATACAAAGCAAGCATTGAAACGCTATGACACTGACACCTCTGAATTTGTCTCAATTCCATGTTTTAGATAAACAACCCATCAGGACGTACAACGGTTCTATAGGGGCCACCCGGGATATGGTCACACTCCAAAGATCATGAAGCAATCACAAGGTGAAACATATGAAGATATTGCTCGCATCACAAGCTTGTCTTTTTACGTCTTTTTTTTTTTCTTTTTTCTGATATACAGGAGATCAATAGAGAACATCAGCTAGGTATTGTAGTATGAAGAATGTGTATGTCGTATGCATCTCATGTGGATTGCATGATCAAGAAATGATTAGGTTTAAACAGGACATCGAACACCTCTGGGAGGGACAACCGACGCCCTTTGCGTCCATACGAACCCTGCTATGTGGTAGGTAACCAGAAACTCAAGTTGTAAAACTTGCGGTGATTGCTGCTGGGGATTTGGATTTAACGTTACGGTCTGACATGCTTTCATCAAATCCTGCCACGTGGCATCAGTGCTGGATGTAGTGGAGTAACGGATATTAACGTTAAAAGATACTGTTTGTTCTGATTTTCCTGGAAGAACAAGTGATCCAGTATCCCCACTGCCGATACTTTGATATGTTACTTTGTCGTACACATCCACATGGAGGTTGCTGATATGTGTCGGAACCCAATTCTCACTATTTTTTGCCGTCATATTCACGATCCATGGTGCTTCCAGACTCCAAAACTTTGTCGTCGCATTCTCGGGTGGTTCTCTGTATTGTATGTCTCCGTTCAATCCGACATCGGCGAAGCTCAGATAGGGTGTGCGAGGCCATACAAAATACCACACCACTCCTACAACAACAACTAATGCAAAGGTAACAAACACAACAGTACGGCGTGGAAACCCACAACAACGTTGGTCTCTCTTTTTCACTTCAGGAAGTGGTGGCATTGGCTGGCTTCCTTGGTATCGCGTAGGACGAGTGTAACCTGGCTGTTCCACCATATCCATAGCAATATTGTCTTGCAAAATGGAACCAACCCCATCTTTTCCTGGTGAATTAAAACTTGGAAGATGCTCGTCTTGGAAAGTTGAGACTGGTTCGCTTTTGGTGTGGGAATCGCGGTGATGGTGAGAGTAAGGCAGGTACGAATTGGCTCGTGGCTGATCCCGATGCTTCCGATGCTTCCTATGGTTCTCACCAGGTTGTTGTCGTGGAGGAATAGCATAGGGATCATCGTCATAGTAATCGTAGTCATTGTGCATGTCGCGATGGTACCGTTGTGCTCCACTACCGGCTGCTAATCGGCTTGTACTGCTATCAGATGCTGTTCTAGAATGACTTTCGTCTGCTTCGTAGTATCCAGAGTAGGAGTCATAAGGTTCTTGGATGTTTGATTTCGTATAAGTTTCGTCAAAATGGCACCAAGGTGATTTTACCTGGTGTTGATGTCTTTCTTACCGTACGGTAAGGATCGTTCTCTTGGAAACCTTGTTGTGAATCGTTTCGACGATGGTTCTTATATGAAATGTCATGAGCGCTGAATGGTTGGCTCATTGAACCAGGAAAAGAAAATTGAGATCAAAGGGACGAAAATAAGAAAAAGAGAGTTGAGAAATAAGAAAAAAAACTGATTTTGTTCTATTTTCGGATTCAGAAAGAACGCAAGCCCTTCCATTCATTTCATTCGAGGGCGCATAGCATCACAAGAGAATGTAAGATAAGGTAAATACAAAATGTATCTGTAAAATACATCAGCTTTTTACCTTACTTCTTCTCATAATTCTTCTGATAGATTTACAAATGAAAAGCACTTTCCATCATGTGGCAGCGGGGCTCTCCTCCATTATGTTGTACGACCTTCTGTGTTCTATCTTTGCTCTAAATAATAAAAATAACCGACTCTGCCAAGCGTTTACTCCGTTCATGCGCCACGGCTTTCGGATGCTTGTTAGCCCGTGAAGATGTCAATCTGCTGTTTGTCAGTTTCGGTACCTGTGCGATACTTACCATAAATCTTGGATCACGTTCTCAATAAATGGTCAGACGCTCCGGCCTTTGATTGTATGTGCGTTTTCATGTTTTATCGGGATGTTGTGCAAGTACTTGGAATGAGCAACGTAGGACAAATCGCTTGCGTGTCAGCTTCTGTGAACCGTCTTTATGTATCTGGTAATTGAAGGCAGTTGTGCATCTCCTCTTGCTCGGCGCGCATAATTGGAAGATGACACTCGTAGAATGGCCTAATTAAGATATCTACAGCACACATGCCGCATACCATCTGCGGTTTCGATGTAATCTGAAATAATACCTTTATTTCTCACCAACAGTATCATGCTTTTTGGTCCTTCCTTCCAATTTCGGCTAAGCTCCCGTACGTGCTGTAATGTTTCTGTTGGTGGGTAAACTAGTGATACCCACAAAAGAGCAAGGCATGTGTCATAATTATTGGTGACATAGAAAGGAGTAAGTACGTTTCACAATATCACAATTCTTTTCCCCGGATGCCAGGGCCAGGGGACCGAGCTGAACCAATCTAGACAACCTTAGGAAAAGGTTATTGTTCATGTTCCGTGATACCAATGAAACAATCTCCCCTTTGCTTCTTGGGTAAAAAGATTGTGAGTGAGAGCATCGTGTGAGTATAAAATGCATCGCTCTTTTTCATTAAAGTGATGGCTACTGGGTTCACGACATAAATATCCATTTGCATACGCTCCGCTGCTGCTACCTGAGCCTCTGATGTGTAAGCCTTCGCTATCAAACTTGGAGAGTACAATAAAGACAAGGAATAGACAGATACAGCTTATTGAACTATTTTTTAAGCTACTCTGAGTAAAATCTTACCTCTATGAAGAGCCAATTTTGCGCTAAAGAAGGATCGAATATGCGGTCGTTAGTACATCAGAACATTAGGTCTCTTCAGTGAACACAAAATTTGTTCGAGCGGCATAAAAAATAATTCTTGGTTAGTAAATGGAAGATGTTTTGATGACATTTCGCTTACCCCCAAAGGGGTGTGGCCACACAACTGTGGCGGCCTGCCCTGCAACTGAAGCGTGAGGTGGGGAACTCAATGGCGTTGGAGCGGCTATTTTCTGAACGGTCTGCAGAGGACCTGAAGAAATACAGCGTCTGGCAATCTGTTGTGGACGACGAGTGATACTGAGTGTGTTACAACATTTAGTTACTTGAGTGAAGGGCGTAAAGCACCAACACAGCCGAGGCGGTTCAGGACAGGGTCATGCAGCGTAAACGGCATGACATGAATAATCTTGTATAAGTAATGAATAATTGACATCCTTACCGGGAATGTTAAAGGTAAACACAGCCAAAGAAAAAGAAAGGAAAAAAAAGTCTTCCCTTAAGTATACATCACTTTCCGTTATCTGAAACTTCTTTTTGTGTAAGACAAAAGAAGCCTATCTCCAACACGCCTTTTGCAAGAGCAATGGAATCCTGTTTCTGACATACCGTCTGTATGAGTCAAAAGAAACCAATCACTGGCACATCCCTTTGCATGAGGTGGTGGTACCCTATCACCGACACGCAGGTCATAGCGTCGGATGAACGTAAAAATACGTACTTCAGAACACAGACTTCGTCTGGAAGTAACGCCGAATAATTTCAAGTAGACGTAGAAAGATATACTGACTTTTAACTGTCACCCTGGCGTTTTCTCATATCCTTGTTGATGTGTTTAACGAAGTTGATTGTGTGGAAACGACTTGGTTGGGCGCTCTCAATCCAAATGAAAATGCGCGCCTGATTGGAGAACTCGCTAGCACAAAAAAGCATATTTGTGCCTACTTCATATCATGTTCATTCAGCTGAGTTACCCTTTAATGATGCATTTATTTCTTTGATATGAACTGCTGCAGTAATTCATTAATGTGAACTGACTGTATGACGCAGAATCGAGTAAATTTATACTTCTTCTCATAAACAATATATATTAGCAACGCATATTCTATTTTCTCTCACCGCAAACTTGATTGCTTTATGGACGCAGACTTTATCTAGGACAACATCAATTGCCGTCAATATACAGTAAACTGACACAAAAAGTATAAGCGAAATCTGGGCCATGTCTTAGGACTGGCGCAGCGTCGAAAATGGTATTGAACGTCCGAAACTCAAAGTCAAAGTCGCATTTTGCTTCAAATTACACGAGTACCACTGTTAAACGAATGGAGGCCATTGAGGGAGCAACAAACAGTTAATATTCTTTCAAGTCACGAGTATACGTATGACTGATCATGCGGTAGACGAACTAATGCTCGCGGCTTGTCGCAATGATCAGGACGACATGCTGGAGGACATTCTGAAAGAAGATGACTATGACATCAATTTTACAGACGGTGTAGGCGACACTGCAGCGCATTATGCGTAAGGACACTATGATTGTCTCTTCACATAATTCTTATTTACAAATTTGTTAGTGCCCAATTTGGTGCATTAACGTGTTTGGAGATGTTGGTGCGAGTCCCAGGGATCAAATTGAACGCAAAAAATCGCGTTGAGAAAAATACACCTCTTCACAAGGCTGTATTATATCGTGATGATCCCGATGTCGCACTAGCTATGACAGAAACGTTGTTGGAAGCAGGTGCTGATCCCAGGTAGGTTACTGTAACCAATGCAAACGTTCTTATCTTTACTCTTACAATGGAGAATCGAGAATAAGCAAAAACAAACACCTATGATGCTAGTTGCACCTAATAATGAGGACATGAAAGGTCTCTTCGATCAAGTGTTGGCAGGATATGAAATGGTAAGATTGAAAGAAATACAAAGTGACTCAGCCGACGGATAATACAGGGGGACTCGGATATCGCGGAGGATGCCAAGTACAACGACATGGACGATGAAAGAGACGAGCTTAGCGATGGTGAATACGAATATAGTAATTAAAACGGTGCATGTGAAGAGGACAGGGTACAAAAGCGGAATAGGAAGGGGGATGAAAGGATAATGTTTGCTACAAGATCTTCTCGTTTACTTGAGTACAACAGCAGCATTTCTGCTACCCAAGTATGCTTGCACATTAGGCACACCTAGCGTACGGATAAACTGATAAAGTTCCGCGTTGTGATAACGCAATCCGGTCTTTGGATCGGTATACTTTGCATCGAGTCCTGTGATATCACAGTATTTCTTTTGTGGCAGAACTGACGGAGCACATTCGATATTTTGATCTAAATTTGTATGTGTCAACACAACGCAGAAATGGAAGTCATTCGCTTACAAGTTGGTACATCCAAAGCGTAATCCTGAGCCTTCTCCATGGCTAAGATCTGTTTCAAATTCTTCGACTTTTTCGGCGTGACATAACTGGAACGCTTAAAAGGCTTACTTGCTAAGAGTAAATTGAGTGGACCTGATCCGTTATCGTTTGCATCGTCGACGGCATACTCCTGAAAACAGATGAATGGTTAGAGACTGCATATGTAGCGTGTCTAAAACCTGCTTTCTGTTTTGCAGCTAGTCCTGCTTTCCTCGATGGTTTCTTTGGCGCCCTGTTCGATAGAAAATTAGCTGCAAGTAGGAAGGTAATGGTAAGGACTCACATTGACTTTTGCGGGATTTCGCACCACGCACCACGCACCAGCGTCACCTCTTTTTGAAGTCTTATTCGTGACTGGCAATCATTTGGCGGGCGCTGACGTGTAAGGGAACGTAAGCACACGAGCGACCTCTTTTTACTTCGCTTTTCAAACGTAATCAAAGATGGTATGTACTATCAATGATGATTTGTTTATCAAAGAGAGCATAAAAAAATACTAATTAACTTTGTGTAGGGTAACGCACAATCGGGAATGCAGCGAGGCAATGACAAGAACAAGGATAAGGTAAGATAATCTAGGTTGGAGATGATGCATATTCTTAATTATCTATGCTAGGATAAGGAGAAGAAGAAGAAATGGGAGCCACCAGTCCCAACGAGAGTTGGAAAAAAGAAGAGAAGAGGACCAGACACGTCAGCAAAGCTTCCACAAGGTAAGCACTTGCATGAACTCGATTGTAAGACATTGATGTATTGACTTTTTGTGCAGTGCACCCAACCACTCGGTGCAGATTGAAGAAATTGAAGATGGAACGCATAAAGGATTATTTGTTATTGGAGGAAGAGTTCGTGCAAAATCAGGAGAGCCTGAAACCACAAGAAGAGAAGGATCAAGAAGAAAGGACGCGCGTCGACGATCTTCGTGGATCACCTATGGGCGTTGGAACGCTAGAGGAAATTATCGACGACGACCACGTTATTGTTTCATCTCTGACTGGACCCGAATACTACGTTTCTGTGATGAGCTTCGTCGATAAGGATTTGTTGGAACCTGGCTGCAGCGTCTTATTGCATCACAAGACGATGGCTGTTGTCGGTGTACTTCAGGATGACACTGACCCAATGGTTAGCGTAATGAAACTTGAGAAGGCGCCAACAGAGTCGTACGCGGACATCGGTGGTCTTGAACAACAAATTCAAGAGATCAAGGCAAGTAACGGCGGGAGTGACAGAGAGATGGAGAGATGCTAACCAACACAAAGGAAGCGGTAGAGTTACCCCTGACGCATCCCGAACTGTACGAAGAAATGGGTATTAAACCTCCCAAAGGTGTTATCCTCTATGGTGTGCCAGGAACAGGTAACAATTTAGCAACATGAGGATAGCGAGCTTACATCTATAACAAGGTAAAACATTGCTGGCAAAGGCTGTGGCGAATCAGACGAGTGCTACTTTCCTTCGTATTGTTGGATCCGAATTGATTCAGAAATATTTGGGTGACGGTCCTAAACTTGTGCGTGAACTGTTCCGAGTTGCTGAAGAGAATTCACCATCCATCGTGTTTATTGATGAAATTGACGCCGTTGGCACAAAAAGATACGATTCGACTTCCGGTGGCGAACGTGAAATCCAGCGAACCATGTTGGAACTCCTAAATCAGCTGGACGGTTTCGATTCAAGAGGCGATGTCAAAGTGATTATGGCAACAAATAAGATTGACAGCTTAGATCCTGCTTTGATTCGACCAGGTAACGATAAGCGATAAGGGAGCCATTTGTACTTAATCAAAATCTAGGTCGTATCGATCGTAAGATCGAATTCCCTCTACCCGACGTCAAGACAAAACGACGTATCTTTAACATCCATACTTCAAGAATGACTCTGGCGGACGACGTCGATCTGGAAGAATTTGTTATGTCTAAGGACGATTTATCGGGTGCTGATATTAAGGTATATCACGCATTTTGTTCTTGTTAACGTTAGGGCTAATGAAACGTAATAGGCCATTTGTACCGAAGCTGGTTTGCTAGCATTGCGTGAACGTCGTATGAAGGTTGTGGCAGAAGATTTCCGAAAAGCACGTGAGAAAGTATTGTATAGAAAGAGCGAGGGAACACCAGAGGGCTTGTATCTTTAATGAAATACCATCTCGTCTTGTCTTCTCCATTATTCATTTACTATGGATGGGAAAAGCACTTTGCAAGTATTGGCCCACGCCTTCTCAGCGAGAACGTGCGGATCGATCCCCTTCACAGATGCAATAACATGCAAGACCAATCTAGGAAGCTGAAGTTAGCACTTCAAATAGACACAATAACCATAGTATCCCTTACCCGATGGCACAGGGCTCGTTTCTGCTTTTAACAGTTAAGCCCATTTCGAACTTTTCCTTTTTCTTGCTTGCAGGGGCATATAGCTGCATTTCCTCTTTGGAAACGTTAGCAAGATGTGCAAAGGATGCATGTGTTGGTCGAACATCACACCATGGTGCATCTATATGCTTTGGTCAATTTTGTTGTTTCATTCGATGTAGTCATAGTAACTTGCCCGTTTCAAGCATAATTCGGTCCTCCGGGATTTCTTTGATCACCTTCAAGTTTTCCTCGGTTTTGAGAGAGCAGCCGTTAACACCGATATACAGATCTAATTCAACTAGCTTTTGCATTTCCTCCACTGTGCCAGTGAATGAATGAACGACACCATGAGTAAACTTATGACGATTGGCCTTGACTAATTGTGTTGGCTATTGTTAAGGAAAAATAAGGTATCACTGATTTGATAATAGTTAGCAAAAAGAAAAGGAAAAGGATATCATAGAAGTCATCACCAGTGTTCCTGTTGTGTAGGAACATGGGTAATTTCGTTTTTTGAGCCAGATCAAATTGCATCTCAAAATATCGTTTCTGGGTTTCTTTAGAACAGAATTGGGTACGATCATAATCTGTAGTAGTAGTAGTAGTAGTATATGGATCTAAGTATATCATGGATCTTGACTGATGTGCGGCATTACTTACCTAGACCGCATTCGCCGATCGCTACAATATTCTTGTTCGTCTTAGCGGTTTCCAGGAGTGCTTCAAAATAACCTGACGGTCCAGACTCATATTTTTCAAATTCATCACAGCGCGTAGGGTGACATCCCACGGTTGAATACAAAAATTCATCCTCCTTTTGGGTAGCGACTGCAGCCTCACGCGATTCTTCCAGGTCGGTTCCAGTAATGATAAGCTTTTGTACACCAGCGTCCTTTGCTCGCTGCACAACAAGATGGAAATCGTCTGGCCGTTGTAAATGAGCTATTCTGCTTTCTGCCTCATGTCAGTACCTGCGTGGGCGTGTTTGCCACGATAAACGCCCCTAAACATAGGATCTGTAAGGTTTGCAGCAATCTCTGTAACATATCATGAGTACACTGCTCATTCACATTGAACGCTGTACCAATGAACCTCATGGTGGCTCGCATGAGCTTGTCTTATCTCAAAAATTCAAGCAACAAAATAGTTGCGCTACCTCGAGTGACCGCCTGTATTTTTTTTTTTTTTTCACCATCACTGAAAACACCCTCCTCACTTAAGATATCTTCCACCACCTGTTTGTCATTTGTTTACACATATACACTATCATGGACTTTTTTTTACTATTCCTTTCTTATAGTGAGAGCGAATTTTTTTGTTTCTCCCTAAAATATCTCAAGGGAACGTTGAGACAAATAAACAAGATCTATCGCTGGTAAAGGTATAGCGCGCTCAGCTGGGGTCAGCCTACCCCTCGTGCATGGCTGTAACATTTCTCAGGTCCCATGACAAACAGCAATGTGGCGCGTTGGTGTCATCCAAATGCCAAGAACATAATTTGAGATAGGATGAACGAATGAGAACGAAGCTACTGGCATGTGCCTGACCCTGAGAGTCTCACTGGCAAAAGCTAGTTCCGATTGTTGAACCTAAACTTCGCTTCCGTGGAACTACCATGACTTTATTTTACAATGTGCCAACCGTTGTTATATTTACAAAAAGAGAAAGGGGTATTTAATCATAGACAACAGCCTCTGCCGTTATTACTACTATTCAAATGGATTGGTCTTGCCATCTTGTGGTCGTTTCTCCCGTCGGCGTGCTCTGCGATTCGCCCATCGAACTTTGACGTGGTGTAACTTATCGAAGAAGTCGCGGAAGTGATGATGCTGTTGGCTTTGGTGGACAAATGGCGCAGACTTGTCGTCTACCTTAATCTCATCCGAGTATGGATAATAGGTGGGGTTTGGTGTGTAGGGTGGCAAACTCTCTTCATCAGAAAAAAGCGGCATAGATGCACGTTTAATGTAATGGATCATAGCTGTATTGTGGTTGTCATCTTTTAAAGCTGACGCTTTATATAGTTTCGAAACCTCGGTTATGTCATTACGTGGAATAATCCCAATTAAGTAATCTTAATGCCTTGGGAAAATCCTAGCTGCATATCTGACTTGTCACGGACTCTGCATCCGATATCACTGTGTGCTATCAATTGAATTAACTTTTCACGCTACTGTAAATAAACTCTGCGTTCATCAAGAGTGCATTTCGAGACTATTCAAAGTTACAGGACTTCATCCTAACATAATGTTTATTTAAAAGTAACGTCAGAGAGTTTAAAAGTAAGGCGGGATGACAGCATAAATCAAGTTGTTCGTAATTTCCTGAAACACATGACGTTTAGTCTACCTTATCGGAAAATTCACAGGGGATGCATACCGACGTCGCTTTGGTTGTTCTTCGTTAGCAAAGAACGCTTCCATGTCGTCATCATCATTGTCGCCTGCTAGCATGGGAGATATTGGTGCTTCAAGAACAGGACTAAACATCGCTGATTCCCGTCGATTGTCCGAATTCTAAAGTGATGGGAATGTCAGAGAAGGTGCTTTTTTCGACATATTAACAAAAAGGATTTACATCGTCCTTATCTTCCTCGGGTAATAATCTCGAATTGCCGTCGATTGGTTTCGCTAGGCTAAGTTCAGGTAGCCAAGGATCAATTTGCACATCTTTTGCCTTTGCAAACGCTTCCTTCAGCCGACGATGACCTTCTTGCATAAACTTGATGCAGTATGAGACTTATTTCCATTTTTGCTCAATAGTCTTACCTTAACGCGGTTCTTTAGTTGCACGTTTTCTTCTTGCAAGGAGTCAAGTGCCTCTCGCATATCGGAAATTAGTTCTTCCTCTTTTCCAGCGTCAACACTCAGCAACACCGTCTTTGTCGAGTCGGAGCCACTTGGCTTGCCACGTGCAAGGATAGGTATCGAAAGTTGCGCATATTTCTTGAACAGATGCTTGGCGCGGCGCTGTATGTTGCACGGATCGTTGGCAAATCTTCTTTGCGTTATCAATTTTAGAACACGGCCCATGTTTGTTTCCTACAACAAAAAAAATTATTAACAATCCTCTTTTGTCAAAATGTGGCTAGTGTCAAACCTTGACCAACTCAAACGTAATTCCTTCAAACTGTTCAATTTCGCTCATAATGATATCTGCGTCTTGGGAATACTGGATATATTACTTGTTAAACTAGACATATTCACCCGGACTTCTGGACCAATAACTTACCTCTTCTCCTCTAAAAATACTTCGTCGAAGCTGTTTCCTTAGTTCCAAGAAACGATCAAACTTCTTTTCATCTAATCGTCGGTTTTCCATTGGCCGTTCGTCACTGTCCACATCCATCATCGCAGGACGGGATTCGGATGATTTTCTAAAAGACGGCAGCTGCGGAGAATCCCGCTCCAGAGAAGGATTATCCTCATCCATATGTTCCGACCTCGTAGCTGTCTGATTGGAGATATCTTCAATCTTTTTCTCCCGCTGTCTCACGTCATGAGCGAGTCGTCGTACGTCTTCCTGCAACTTTTGTTTATCCTTTTCCAGGTCGGAAATCTAAAGCGAGAATTATCAGTCATCATCGACGTCTAAGTGTTCATTACCTTTTCTAGCAAGCTCTGCTTGGTCGTGATGTGGTCTTGGATAATCGCACGCAGTTTGTTCATCTCCGCTGTTAAAGACTGTTGTCTGTTTTGAAGCTACAACACCATCAACTTAACATGCCATATCTCATCAATAGAGTACACTCACGTTCGACAAAAAGAGATCGTCTGTCCCATCTATATTATATTACTACCATGTTACTTCACCACTTGAATAGAACTACTCGTACCACTTTGATCAAACGACTTCTCTTTGTGCTTTAAACGACCTTCGATATGCGCTTGATTCAAATCGTTCTACATGATTTCATCAGGCACGTTCATCCAGAACTAGCAATCTACGAAGTCGTACCTCACGCTTCAGAGCAGACATATAGATTTCTTCCATTTTGCGAAGTTCAATTTCCATGTCTCGAGTGACCTGCTGTCTAATATTTGATTCCATAGTTGCACATCTGGTTTCCGCATCGACCCACTACGATAATAAAGAGGTTACCAATCATAGCGCTATGGAAGTCATTTCACCTTATCCCGTAGGTCTTCTAACTGATTGATAAGATGGTCAACGAACGGATCATCTGTATCTCCGTCGTCATCATCATCATCTTCCTCTGCTCCGCCTAAAACGTCAAATTCCTCTGATGGTTGACCTAACAGGTCGAGACTTGTATCTAAAGGCACAGAAACTATATAAGCTTCATAGCGATAATATTACTCATTCGTATTTACCCATCTTATCCTTTGATTGAGTACGTAACCGCTTCGCTATATCTACTCTTAGCTTGGCCAATAGTGGAGAGATCAGACATACCTGTGCCTGAGATACCCTTCAGATCAAGTTTAGGGTGTATACGACGCCAGGTTGCTACGTCCTTTGCAACTGCAGCAAACTTCATTACGTGGCTATTTTCGTCGAAGCCAGTGTCAAATGGATTGACATTAACTACCATCACCTTTCCAAGAGTAAAATGTAGTGAGACGGCTGAATAAAACTTAGAGGTTATCGCTCACCGCCTTTCCATCGCCTTCAAACGAGCTCTTAAACAGTTCAGTAAGTTTGCTGTGACGGAAAGGCACGACTGCTTGGCGCTTATCGAAATATATAGTTTAGAGAAGAACTATAATCAGCTTTTGCCTACTTACTTTTCCCATATCCGCTTTAAGTTGGTTAAGACGCAATGTCTCCATACATTGGCCAAGAACCATTAACGACTTGTTGATGTTCCCTGCTTCTTTCAAGCGTTGCCCTATGACGAGTCGTCACGATCAATGTGAATACCTTCCTGATTAATCTTACCAGAGTTATAGGTATTTCGATGCCTTTCGGAACCAGCGAGGTCCACAATCGACATTTTGGATACTGTGGCGTAGGATGGGTCCTAAAGACATATCTCAGCCGCCTGTTGCTTGTATACGCCCATTGAATTCATACCTCGATAAGATAATCCTCTTCGTCAATTGGCACACGAACCACTCGAATAGTAAATATACTATGGCTTCGGCTGCTTGTATGGTTCATCAGAGTCGAAAATACAGCTCGATTGCGCTGGCCTTCGAAAAGGACACTGTAAGCTTCCTATGACAGAGATGAGATAATAACCCAACCTACCATATGTTACTCGTGTTTACCTCAATTGAATTCACTTTTACTTCCTTAAGCCCGTAAATGTATTTATGTCCGCTCCTGAATTCATACTTCAATGAAAGCGCTTTACGTTTGAGTTGTTTGTCTGGAGGGACAAGTAGATCGTATATCTTCTCTGTATAGATTTCGGCAAAGGACACCCATATACCATATTCGTATCTCTGATCAATGTCAATAACTAATAATTGTTCAGTAACGTAACTATCGTGTCTCCTTGTCGATAATACCAGTACTATCTCTATTCGTTGGCATTTGAAATTCTTCCCATAAATTGGGATTCTGTGAACGGTCAGAAATTATAATTTCCAATAGTATAAACAGTAACTTACAGAACTACCTGGGTGTGGTGATGCACATGAACCAACTTTCTTCAGAATGTCCCGATTCTCGGCGGACGAATCCTCGTAGGATTGTACGAGACTATGCATGGTAGGCTTAAGCTTTAAAGATGTCAGACTTAACCATAATTCTTGCATCGTCTCTTCTATTTCTTACCAGTGAATCGCTAACGTATCCGTTGATGCTATTAAATATTACATCAAGAGTACGAGGTAATAAACCCGGATCTTCTCTTGTGCCCATCACAGAGTACGTCTTGCCGGAATTCGTCACCCCGTACGCAAACACCAGTGCATTCTCGCCCTTCAGTAAATCCTTCACTAACGGCAACGTGCTGTTATTGAAAAATTCCTGTTGTGTTACAGTCTCTGTGAATATCTTTGTAAATTTGTATCTTTCAGGTGCTCGATTTCGTGTGCGATAGGCGTTCGAGCTCTTTTTGCGTAAGCTTTAGTAATCACGCACCAAAATTTGTGAGCTATACCTCTGGCGGTGTCATAGAGACTTCATAATCGTCAACGATCTGCAAGTAAGGATCCTCGATCTCAGCTTCGTGGTTGGGTGGTCGTGGTCGGATCCGCATATAAGCCTGAAACAAATAAAAACCTAGAATTCACCATCATGCCCTATACCGCCGTACCTTTATCGGTTCCTTTTCTGGGTTGTACGCAAAAAAGCTATCGTGAATGTTTTCAACGGTGCTATGCGACATCACTGAAAACATAGGATTGCTATCTTCTCGTGCATAAGGGTTATAATTAGGTGGTCGGATGGAAGATCTATGCAAAGGCCGTTTGGTTCCCGTTCCAACAACTCTGCTGGGCGTTCGATTCAACGTGCGATGAGGTGAATTTGGTGTGTGATGAGGAGTGCGATCATGTCGTGTTGGTGTTCGGGGCGTTCTCGGGGTGTTTGGAGCTCTGGAGGGTGTCGACGGACCATCATGCCTTTGAGGACTGTAAGTTGTTACGCATTAGCAACCAAGGAAATAGAGCAAATTAGGTAGACCTGAACATGACGATGTCAGAAACGGATGCGAAAGTTCTGCGTGCGCGCGTTCTCCCAAAAGAGGTACGGCCACTTTCACTTTATGTCGCGTCGACCGTCACAGATTCAGAGAATTTGTTCCTGTTATGGACACTATGCTGCGTATCTTTTGAATGACGATAGAAGCTTCCACTTCTGCAACTGATCTCTTATCTGCGTTGATGTCCACAATGGGGTCAGACTCGGATATTGATAAATGATTATTGTATTTTAGACTAAAAGAACTAATAGTAAAAATAGGAAGTTTAACGTGCGCTTTTCCATATGTAGTATGCTAGAGTTGTGGTTAGGTTATTCACGTAGGCAATTTCTACATCATCCAGCTTGTTTTCTTCATTTCTCTCTTCCTTGCTGTTGATGTAGACTGTAATGGTGTTTGTATCCGATTGGTACTCAAAATGGGTGAAATAATCCATCACCGCGTTTGGTATAAAGATTAGCAAATGTCGTGTTTGCTGAATACGTATTTCCCCAGATATCAGAGGATAAAAAACCTTGAGAGTATCGAGTATGTCGCCCCACCGTAGGTTGAGCTTCATGTACTGTCCAAACGGGGGAAACGCGGTTTCGAGATCTATTGTCTCAAATCGTTTTGCAAGCGCTACAAGCTGCTCCGGAGTTTCTTTAGTTCGACTAGTGGTAATAGCTTGATAAAGCCTACTCCAGTCAGCATCTCGGTGACTGGAAAACACAGCCTACAAAACGTTGATCAATTAAACGCGTATCGTACCGTTTTTCCAAACCTTGCTGATCATCCTATCAATTCGTTTCTTTGCTTCCTGGACGACGTCGCCTAGCGAGTAGGATGCTGGAGCCATCATCTCCTTGAGAGAATTAAAGTAGCGTTCGGGTTTGGGCTTTAGGACTTTTGACCACGGCACTTTGGTTCCTGTTTGGCGGTCCATGCCACGATAAGTGACAAGAACAAAATAGTGAAGCACAACTTTCTCAGGCATCCCTTCTCCGTTGCCCCCTACGCTCATAGGCCTCGATGATCCCACGGAGTTCGTACGACTGTGCATGCTTTGACTGTTGTTGTTCCACCGGGTGTCTGTATTTTCAGCCGCGGAAATGATGAGTGTGTGACGGAAAGGAGCTTCCGTCTCCATCGTGGCATTGTCATCTTCAAAGGATAGATCATTGGAAGACACAAAACAAGCAATTGGCTTCCTCTCAAAAGCAAGCGTCTTCAAACCAAACTTGGGCGCATCACGTAAGAGGGATAAAAGCAAATGTTCTACCTTTTCTTCCATCATAATCTCATAGACCCCTTGGATAATCCGATTCCGCGAGTATGTTGTTGGGCGATTGTAGACCGACACCATGTTCTTAATCACATTTAGAAGGTTAAGACTTTTTGGCAACTGGTCGATATTATCCAAGCTTCTTTGAATTTGCCGTAGATGGAAATCGAAGACAAAAGAATTCACATGTATCCTTTGCTTGAATTTATCGCATTCTTCTGTAAAATCTCTGAAGCCAGCACGTCTCGTCTCGCGCTTTTCATGCGTATAGGGCGAATAGGTTAGTCTTCCGTACCGGCGATGGAGAGTATACAAGGTCACAAAGATAAATACGCCAGTCAATCGTGCTTCACACATAATCGTACCACCTTTGTAGACCTGCAGAAGGTAGATCACTGGTGAAGCAATAGTATGATCTTCGGTCACCTTGAACTTGGATAGATAAGCTTCTGTCTCGTCTTCATTTTGGGGATCGGAAGGACCATGAACAATCAAGTGCATGCCGATTTCCTCCAGATAAGATGCATACTCTTGCATAAATGTCCGTGTCAGCCGCTCGTACCACTCGGTAGTCTCCTCCGACTTGCTTGAAGCTGAGTCACCAAAAAGTTTTGCATAAGCCGTTCCGAGTGCTGCAGTATCCGTCGAGACAGCCTCGGAGAAAAACAAAGGAGTTCGACAGAAATGGAGAAGTCGAGAGGCTTTCAAGATGAGCTTCAATTCAGTAGCTGTCATCATTTCAATACTCTCCGTCGAACTGCCTGATTCCTTATATCGATTGGCCCATTTTGTGTAAGCTGTAAATGCTTTCTCGTGCGCCGCCTGGAGTTGTGCTCGTCGCAAATACATGCTTAGGAATGGTTCACCATGTCTCAAGAGATAGTCCCGATGATGAGCATGTTCATACTCTGCCGTTGATTCCGCAAAAGCATCTCGTAGTATTGTATTAGCATCAGCGATCCTGACTGCAGTGTAAACGACGTCCACCATATCTGTTCTTGGGGACTTGCACAGCTTTGCGCCGTCTTGGACGTCAAATATGCTCACTGCATTTTCCCCCTCAGTATCCACGCTTGTATGCCGCTCCACACTCGGACGCTTCTTGGTGGAGAAAGTACCAGTGACCATTTGCCGTAGAGTACCAAAATTCACTTCTGTTTTACAGCGTGGACCTGCTTCTGAATGGATGCTGGAATTCATGACACTTGCATGAGACTGAGCGTCCGTCTGGGCCAAGCGCGCTATGCTTGCAATACTGGGTGACAATGGTGTGCGGCTGTTGGCCTGTTGTGTGCTTGAGACACTCACAGGCACACCCGATTGATCTGTTGCATTAATGATTTCAGACATGGATTCTGTGTGATGGAAAAGACCCATCTTCTGGTGAATAATGTTCTTCAACGTCAGATGTCTCGCTTCTTGCTGGTCCACTGTACGTAATATGGAGTGGAAAATCTTCTCCGAGAAATTGTCAGCGCAGTTGTACGCGTATGCTGTGATTTGAGAGGTGTCCATAATGAATAGCAAAAAGGAGTGACGGTGGGAGACGTCCTTGAAATTATTCTTGTATTTTGGCATGAATGTTGGACCTGATTTTGTGAAACCAGAAGCCATAGAGTCATGGCGACTGTGGATGCTTAAATCATCCCGACGTGATGAAGTAGACTCTTTGCGTTGCGCTTCCTCTTCCTTTCCAAGAGGAGACCGTGTGTACGTCTTCTGCAATGACTCGACATCCTCGCTTTGTCGCCGAGTTCCATCTGAAATCGTGAACTTGTAATAGAGTTCTGGTAGACCACTAACGAGCAGGAACCGTGAATTCTGCACCGATTCTAAACTATGAGACATAGAAACGTTGGTAGAAAGTTCGTAGATCTCGTAGCCGTCCGTTGCTGTAGCTGGGATGCTATCGATGCTACAGTTTAAAGTCTTTCGAGCAATAATCGGACGGAGAGCGCTGTGGTATTCAACCAACTCTTCGCTTAGTTGAAGCAAAATGTCTTCCATACACCACGGCGGCAAGTTAACAGCACGCGATATCTCTTTGACTGTAGCACTCTTCCAATCCACTGCTTTGCCGAGAACGCCGAGAAAAGGGTTGATGATCGATTGGAGTCGACAATCGTCTTCTTCAGGACGAGGTACAGCTTCTGCAGCGCCCTCTGTAATTGCCGGTCCAATGGAGGCGAGAGTTACCGTGCGTTCGATGATATAATCACAGACTGTTTGCTTGAAACAGTTATAGATATGGTCAAACAAGTGATCCGTCTCAATCTGACCAACAGACCAGATATCAATTCCCAACTTAAACCCTTCACCTGACGCATCTTCTGTGAAGCTATCATTCAGGAATGATGTCAGTCCTTCCTGGTTAAAATCTTTGATATTCTCGTTTCTGGGAGGTGCTTGCGAAGTGCCGTCAATATCTCCATCAAGCCAACTCAGGCAAACGCCAGCTACACCCTGGCCGACATTCATTTCAAATGGAGTACATACACCAGGAGCCCGGTTAAAACAGCTGTAATAGAAGCAAAGATCACTTGCAGAGGGATCTGTTGGTCCGATATCTCGTCTAAGCGTAATGAACTAAGTACTATCTCCAATAGCAGTTGTACTTACTTTGGTTCCTTCGTTTGCCACGCATTGGCACCAGAGTATATACCATAGAGCACTACCCGCTGCCGCTTCAGGATAAGTGGTAAATCAGTTCCCTGAAGAGCGCGTAGTGGACCAACGAGGATACTCTGCCTTAGGAGGTATAAGAACTGAGCTGGATTAGCGATTAGAGCAGGCAAACGGATGATTCGGTGAAGAGCAGGTGGTTTTTCGACGGGTAAAATGAACTCGATATCCTGTTCAAAATAATGAGCTGTCGACGTATTGCTGTACTATGAAACTCACCGCCCTCGACAACTTCGAATTAGGATTTCGCATAAGGAACTGCTGTACTTCTTTTAGCGTGATCTGCGACGTAAGTCGGTTCTCTAGTAGATCAACGAGTTCCTCTGAAATCCAACTAGGGAGCTCAACGCCATGAACCTCCAATACCAACTCTCTTGTCTCGTAGGTACGACCCGTTCTCCTGGTGCCTCCGGGCGAAGTATTACTTTCTTGTCTACCAGGGCTTGTCTTCGGACTGGCACCTCCACTTGTTCCGCTGCCATGCGGAGATGATTTGCCATGACCGAAATTGACGTGCTGAACGCGTCCATGGGAGCAACTTAGGGCATTGTCACTGGTAACAAGTGTCAGAGAAGATCCAAACGGCGAAGTTGGTCGTAAGAAGGTACTGTCATGATCCGTTTGTGAGTCTGATTCAGTGACATAGTGTGTTACGGTGGTTTCAGAGAGGAAACAGTAAGCAACAATGTTGTCCCTCATACAAACAAACATATTGGGTCTGTTTTTAACCGCAAAGGGTCGTAACACATCGCTTGACAGTATGCTCAACGCTGCATTCGGCTGCAGTCTCCAATGAAGCGGAAATCGTTTGGTAAATACAATATCGCAGCCAAACTGTCCAGACTGGAACTTCTTTGGCGGTGTAAAGGCTGCTTCTTCGCCAGATGTGGACAAAATTTCGACAAGATTATCACCCGTTCCTGAACTGCCTACTAGGTCATTTTCATCATCGGAAAAGTCGTCAGAGGAATAAAGTTGTCTTTCATCATCCTCGTTCGGAGCAAGCAAGTATTTGCTACAGCGCTCGTCAACACGCTAATACGTTTAAGTATTTAGGTTCAAATTACCTGCAGATACGTGTGTCATGCATGCGTTGGAGTAATACCAACTTATTTGTCCTTTCCATGACTTCATTCACCATGGCCTTGGTTACCCTTATAATTTCAGAGCGGTTGACAGACTGCTGCAACTTCGAGTAGAAATAAATCTGGACACTTTGCATTTGAGGGATTAGTAAGAGCCAGTACAATTGCTGCTGCATTGGATCAGCTGTGTCACCAACTGACGCTGTTTCCGTTTCGTCCGGAATTTCGGGTTCGAATATACTGATACCAAGACCTTGACAGAATTCATCTCCGCTGCCTTGCTCGCTATCCAATTGCTTTTTCTGTCCATTTGTACGGTTTTGATGCTCTTCAGGTGATGTATTGTCACTGACTCTAGAAAAGTGATCTTTGAAGCTGGAAGCGCTGTTGTCGCTGGCGTAGAAGGAGTCCCCAACACGTACAAGTCTGTAAGGCGTACTTCGGTTCTTCTGGAGTTCCTCGAAAAATATTTGGCGGCTGAGCGTCTGATTTTTGACAAATACAAGCGGCATATACATTGTAGCCGGGAAATCGACAAATGGATTCTTCTTCATCAATTGTGCTTCAATGTAGGACACAACAGATTGCGTTATAGGACCCGCGCGTAAAAGACCATGCATTATTTCCTCTGTAAACATCCAATTTAGTCTCGCTTCTGTCTCCACAAGAGCATCCTGCTTGTCTCGAGTTAAAGAAGTGAGGTTGTCCCGATGTGTAGATTCGTTATCCAGACAAGAACTGTGGACTAGTTAGCGGAGGAGTAGTTGGTGGCAGTGAAACTTACAGTTCATGGTTTAACGTACCGTCACCCGGACATTCTTCGGTATGCGTGAACGACACGTTGACTGGATCAAAGTCTGTCTGTGGCAATGCCATACAAATCAGATGAAGTGTGGCACTGGTTATACCATCTGCAGAATCTACCGGAGAATAGATGGATCCAACTGCATCCGGCTCAAAGTCATAGGGAGTGCCATCTTCGTAATAGCCTTCATAAGATGACAGTAGACGTTCAACAGGAAAAGTAACTTCCGAGTATCCGCTTGGTTTCTTTGGCTTCCTGAATGTACACTCCAATCGAACAAATAGCGGGTTTTGTGCACATACAACGACGTCCGTCAAGTTACTCGGTTTTTCCCCAGACAAAGAGAATCCCAATTTCTGCCCTACTTTAGCAAAAGGAGGACGGTACGCATACATATTCTTCTGCCGTCCTGTAGTCAGTACAACTGGTTCGAAGTAATGTCCCAGGACTGCACTGAATCTTTGATGGGCCATTTCAAGTTCCTCTGCACTGAAAATCATTAGGAGCGTTGTTAAAAAGTTCTCAAACTTACCTAGTTCGATTTCTGCGTTTCAGTAACGTTTGCACATTGAGGTAACCAGTGAGATCAATATCTACCGTGGATTCGTCGCATATTTCTAGCACTTTATCAAAATCCTCAGGTTCAACAGCACGCCCATGAAGAAGGCAACTAAAAACGGACTTGACGAAGCTTCGGGAGTACACTCGTGTGACATCTTGCATCAAGCGAAGTGTGCGGTCGGACAGTGTGTCATGGATAAACGCGTCATTGAAGCAACCTTGCGAAAGATCAGGTCGAAGCGTCGCTCCCAGGCTATCTAGCCATTCCTTTGACGATGTGGCGTCGACGGGCTTCACCAAGATCGTCTCGTTTTCCACCTTGAGTTGCGTATGAAAAGTATTGCTGCCATCGCATTCGAGGGCTTGTCGATGGCATTCGAACATAAATAAGCTCATGCATTCAAACTGTGCGTTGTCGCCTTCAAGTAGCTTGCAGTAAGGAGATCGCATGCCACTGCTTTCAATATTGCTTAGTCCTTCCACCACACAGTCAAGTGACGGGATGAGCATCACGACGAAGACATCCGGATCAAACACCTTTACGAAACATCGCAGATCTCGTAGATTTTTAGCAATCGGGAGCGTGCTTGCTGCTGCGCTTGTTAGCTTTCGCTCCACGAAAGCGTTGAGAAGTTTGTACCAAAAATCGTCCACTGGCACGCTTTGCAGTGGCACATCATCATCTGCGATTGCTGCAAGAGATTGCTCTAGGTAATAATGTAATAAGGCAATATCTCGATGTATTGCTGGAAGCTTGGAGATAGAATCTTTGTGCTGACAGAAGAACTCATCGGGAAGGGGACATGTGCAGGTTGAGTTTCGATCCGAGTGCCATATCGCCTGTGCATCCCCCAGTGGTGATGATGCCGGGCTGTAACGCGACGTTGTACGTGAACGAACACCAAATCGCTCATGATTGCGACTGATTCCGGATTCATGCATGATCTCTCCAAGTCTTAGCGGAACATGCGTGTCTGCAAAAGAAGAAAAAACGTCTGAATTTTCGGGAACAAGGTAGTGGTTGCTATATTTTGGACATGGGTAGGAGGCTAACAAGAACGTGCCTAAACGCAGAACGGATGAAACGTTGAACAGACTTGTTTGATGCATTCGACGAATGTTGAGAAGGTCGTCATGGACAGTGTCGTATGCGTTGCAATCCTTGGCATCGTCGAGTTCACAAAGCTGTCCAACGGCATACATATGATCGAATGTGACTAATTGTGTCAATATCTCCTTATCCCTGTTGAAGACATCACTTATGGTAGACTCATAGGCTCTATTCACCGGCTCGTATACGACGGGTTCTAGCCACAGTTCTGTAACAATCCTCCTCTTTCCAGCGTCTTTCCATATATAATATTGAACGGCAAAGACTAGATGGCAACATTCGATTTCCTTGTAAAAGTGGCTACATGACCGTTGTGATGATATCAAAGTGTACCCCTAGAAAACGTGTTAGTTTCCAAGCAGAAACAGTCGTGTGAACTTCGTTCAACTCACTTGGTCTATGCGCGCACTGCACAAATACTCAAAGGCTAAATTTGATAAGGGCATCAGATGCTTCCTAGCAAAGTGTTCGCCCTCCATTTCTTGTACTTCCCAGTGCCAAGCATGTCGGTGCAAATAATTGCGCACAATAAATTCTCCTGTTAACCAAAACGTCGGGCTAACATGCCATATCTTAGTCATGTATGTTTGCTGCTTTTCGATCTGTGAGTCGGTTGCCATGTAGTGCTCGGGATCTCGCATAAGCAGGTTCGATAGTGGTCGCTTTACAATCATCATATTTCTCACAGGTTCGCTATATCCTGTTGCAGACGGATGTCTCACTTCTAGTTTAGATAAATCGCTTTCATTCTGGTGTCGCAGCGATATCAGCATATTTTTCAAGTCGTCCACAATCTGTTGTCTCTTTCGCAGTTCAATATTAAAGAAGAGTGTCCGTACGCTAACAATTTTTTCTTTGTCTTGGCAGATCCTGATTTCGTAAAATTGTATACATTTCTCCATGGGCCCAGATCTTGAGCGATATTTGGAATCTCTTCGACTTTGACCCTCATATACCGTCGCGTTTCTCTGCATCGTCATCATCATATCTGCATCGTGGATCTTCACATACACCTGATCCTTTCCTGTAAACGTGGCCCATCTGGCAAACATATGGTGGATTTGCTCTATAGCGCGTTGTGTCTCGGTCATATTTTCACCCTCGGCTGTATTTCCTTGGATAGTTATCGACGATGGCGAGGTGATGATAACGTCGAAGCAATGTTCGTCGAACCAGCAACGGCTTTGCGGTCGGAATTCGGAATTATCCAACTTCTCCCATAAAGTGGAGAACTTTTGTAAATAATCTTCTTGCTGCTGTTGTTGCGTTTGCGGGGTGGGATCATTGAGATATCGTAAGTTAAAAGTAACAAGTGATTTCAGTAATTCGTCAGTCTCAGAAATCCGAACGAGTAGTTTTTTTAACTTTCCAACTTTCTGGAATCCAGGAGATCCGGAAAAGTCCCCTATGCCTGCTGTTCCGGTAACGATCCCCATCATCTGGCTTCTGCGTTGGAAGGCATCCCAGTTTTGCAGCATATGTGAAAAGGTGCTATTCGCGCGGATAAGAATCTCGGCTTTGGGTGCTCTGATGGAGCTTAGCATGCCATCATCTATCAACATAGCATTATCCTCAAGCACCGCAGTCGATATAGTTCGTTCATGAATTGAAGGGAAGGATTTCAAGAACTTCGACCAGGTTGATGACCAGTTTGCTCGTATTCTGTACTCGATGGTAATATTAGGTTGCCACTGCATGACAAGCGTTATCAGTATACGCTCCTTTTTCAGTGCAGATTCTTCAATCCCGTTGGCTGCTCTGCGGTTTCGATTGTCATCGAACATGATCGAAAAGAGGGAGAATCCTTGGCGGACTCGAGCGTTAATAACGTGCCATAATTCTGCTGGAAGGTAGTATTCCTGGTATCTTAATAATCTTGTTTCCACAAAAGCCGGCTCTGACCGAGGATCCCAAGGGAAAGCGATAGTGGAAGACATTGTTCTCGCAATTGGATCATCAAAGGTCATTGCCCTACTATCTCGCATGAAATCCGCCATATTGTGCGACAGCCGTTCTCGAGGTAAGTCAATCGGAGGCTCGTTGTTGCATGAAGATCCTGCCAGTATTCGGTTTTCTGAGCGAGACTTATCGAGGAATATCTCTCGCATGAGGAGCCGATAGTGATAGACGTTCGGAGGTGACGCGAGCTTCTCTTCGTCATGAGTTGTAGACTCTTGCGTACATGGTGGGCAGCTTTCAGCATACATAAATTGTCCATTTGTTGCGTTCGCGACGAATCTCAAGATTTCATTGTCAGGTACGAAACCAAAATTGCAACCTGGAGTAAATCCGCCGTTGGATCCAATTTGAACTACGCTACATGAAATATCTTCACTTGATAGTTGACGAATTACAGACTCATCTTGTAAATTCGATCTGACGACACCATCGGTAATCAATACGAGTAATGGTTTGCTGTCTGACGGAAGAAGGCTCAGTGCAAATGATCCAGCGCGTAGTATGTATCCTAAAGTGCTTCCAGTTTTCCCAACACCCCAGACGTCCTTTTTGGCGCCTGCAATTCCTTTTAGCGGACGATGGTGCATGCTGGTTGAAAGAGAGCTGGTGCGATGATGATGTGTTCGGCTTCCAGCATTTTGAGCTGTCGAATGTGATTTCCTTGTGCTCCCTCCGGTGTCGTTTCTCGCCAGCACGGAAGGTCTTGGTGAATGTGTCTTGTTGTTGGAAGGCTTTGAGCCTTTCTTTTTGTCAGCTTTCTTGCCACTGGTCGACTTTGAATCTTTTGCCGAGGAGAGGTAGCGCGAATCCAAGTCAAAATCGGCACCTCCGCTTTCGTCAACCACAGAAGAATGATCGCCACGGACATCCAGCTCGTAGCCAAGCTTTGACCTTCGTTCAGTTAGCTTTTGACGAAACTTCGCCAAGTCACATTGGAAAAGTCTGATTTCTTCGTTCAATGTTTTTAACACCGATTTCACGTTTGTGGGAGTAATAAGTACATTCTGCATCAGAACGCGCATTGTTGGGTATTCTGCAATAATGGGTATCACATTCATATTGGATCCGAAATGAGAACATTCTGCTACGACGGTGATCCGAATTTCCGGTTCAAACTATCCTCTCCAGTAAGCCCTCTTGATGTCTGTCTATCATTATAACCACTTACCAAAATGGATGCGCCTGTGGTCGGCGTGGTAAGGGAGAATGGACGCACTAATCCATTAATTATGTTTTCGAGACTGAATTAAAATACTACGTCAACTGATCATATTATATACCATCATCTAGTTCATACTTACACGCCGTATGCATTACCGATCATAATATGTCCACTGTCACTGTCTATGGTAGCTAGACTCGAACTCAGATCAATCATAAATACAGTACGATATCTTCGTGCGACGGACAATATATGAGTTCGTGGTGTAATAATATACATCTTTGGAGGTGTTGGGAGTGGTGAGGGTGACTGTACTGCGCTTTGCTGGTATATCGCAGATGAAGCGGTAGCGACAGTAGGAGTACTTGAGGGTGTGGGTGACGCATATGAAGATATAATAGATGCATGGCTATCTGTTAGTACGTCTGATGTGGATCCTCGGTATGTTTTGGACTCTTTGGTTTGATACAAAGAAGGATCCCAGATCGCCTTGTGGCTTCCAGAAAGGTGGAGTAACTGAAAATTCTGAAACAACACATATCAACGCACAAGAATGGATATAATTCGCCATGTACCTCATAGTCTCGAGCTGCGAGTGGGCGGAACATATGCTGCAGTAACCATAGGACTAGTTCACTCCTACTCGCGAATGGCACGCCTTTTGCAAGGACAACCGCTGTGCGAGCTTCATTGACCTAGAACACATAGAAATTATTAGCATGGACTCTCAATGGCCGGCTGGAGATCTAACCTTTGTATCTGTAGTGGGTACGCCATGTTCAGAGACCGGGTGCAGTCGGCTCTGCCAGCGAGTGTCATCGTCGTGCGGGGTATGTTTCAGTGGTATTTCGCCCATAATAAAGCAAAAAGATTCTCACGATTGTCGGTTGACGCGTAGCTATAGCCCACAATGCTCAAGCATATATACCTTATGGAGGCTACTCTTCCAAGGCGAGATTCCAGAGAATGTGCTACTGAACCGATCTCGAAATAAGCGAGGTATAAACGAAGAACAAACAGCTGTATTCATGACCGAAGTCCGACATTACACTCCTACCGTCTACTGGGTTTAAATATCTATGGCATCATGAGATGGTTACTGGATTTTTTTTCGCATAACTGTAACAAATACTGTCGTTTCTGAACAAATTTGATGGGGGTATAAAGCAACTTCGGACAAAATGCAAGGGCCAAGGATATTCTAGGTACGAATGGGCGCCTTCGATGCTCAACTGTAGGCCTCCCCCACTCACATTGCCGAGTGGGCTGCTAGGCCTCTTATCCTGTACTTGCTCTATCGGATCAGTATCAATGCGTGCTTGACTTTTGCCAGGGCTTTCTAGCCATCCAACGGTCTATTCGTCTGAGTTTTGTGTATTTCCCCTTTCTTTTTGAAACAAAACTAATCGGACTGGCCCACAGCAATTGAACAAGTGTCACCAAGAGTAGTAACAATTAACAGATTCGAATTGCGTGACAACCTCGCAGCATTTACAATCTCTTCTTCCGTTATTTAACACAGAATTCCTAATGCAACACTCTTGATATAGACAATGTTACCTACACTCGATGCCACGATGCGACTGAAGGTGGATGATCAAGGACTTTGGATCGCACAAAGCTCTCTCTGAGAGAAAATTGTTATCACAGAAAACAAATCCTGATTAGCGAGTTACAGCTCCTCATAAACCTACGTCGCTGTCTGTAGATGCTGTGAAAGCTATTCTATCAAGACACATTTTGAAAGGCGCCTGGATAGATTTTCAGGTACGTTGCGTACTTAAACGAATACCGATTACAATGCATGTCGTTTGAACAAGAAGCATCCATAAGGAGAATGACGCCAGCAATGGTGTTATCCAGTCTAAAGATATCACCGAGATGTACTGCAGAATCTAAAACTTCCAGAAAATCACCACGCTAACATTGTTCGTTTCTTTAAATCATCCGATCCGTTGAAAGCCGATTGTAATAACTACTCACATCCACCTGTTTATCCGAAAATGTACTAATTTCAAATTGCGCTGTAATAACTGTTTATGGCAAAACAGTAAGCTGTGGAGAATGATCGGATCTTCGATAGTCGTTGAGATCTATATGTCTGTAAGCTCGATTATACGGTAAAAATGCTTCGGTCCAGTTACGGAAGCCAATCGTCACGCACATTGGACAAATGCTGAATTCTCTTAAATGAAAATCATTTACTCGAAGGAACATGACGTTAAAGTCTAATGCTTTAGTCAAACAAGCAACTATATGTACGAAAGAAAAGGATCCCATGGCTGTTTATATTTTCCCTCCACTACAGGGAACTGCATCCTCTGGTCTTTTTTTTAATGAGATGAGATTAAACGGAAGCATCAGCAGTCTGTGCGCTAGGTGCTGCTTCGCGTCTTCTGATGGCTGATGCAAGGACTTGCGATCGGAAAGACGAACCCTTGGTACGCTCAATAATTTGCTGATATACTGAAGTAACGGGAGTGTTCATGATGACCGTGTTCTAAATTTTGTTTAAGTCAGACTAGTTCAAACATTGAACAATGCACTTCACCTCTTCAAAGTCAATCTTGGCATCAACACGTGTATCTCTTATCAGGTTGACGATCCATTTTTCACCTTCTTCTTGGTTGAGGTTCAACGTTTGTGACATATCCCTATCAAACTCCATAAGCAACTGCGAACTTCTTTTTTCGTATACATACTTAATATTGATCTTCTGGTGGATTCTGCAATAAGTCTCTGAGATGAATTGTCTTGCATTTTCCATGAAGTCTTCTTGAGTAGCGACAAGGAAAAAGTCATTGCTCAACACCTCTTCACATTCCTTCAATTTCTTTTGCGCTCCTTCAAAATCAAAGTGAACGTAAAGGGCTTCGATGAATTCGGTGACGGGGTCTCGGTGTTCGTACGATTCCTGTTCAATGATCTTAACGAGTTCTTTCATCTGACTCTTTCTGCGCTTGTTGGTAACCACAGCCGTTGCTAGGTAACGCAAGACCCATGGGCAAGATGTTTGAATAGTGTTGATGTACTGAGGCGCAAGGAACATATCGACAATACCATCACGACCCTTGGGATGGTTGAAGAAAACGAACAAAGACCAGTGAATCAACCAGGTACGTTGTTGAAGTTGATGGAGTGGCGATGCAAAGTTCTATAGATTCGCCTAAATAAACAATCACTGTATTCCGCACATATCACATACCTTTTGATCAATAGCTTCCCGTAATTTCTGCATTTCTTCCAAGGCAACATCCCAGTTACCGGTAAGAATTTCGGCAGCTAGCTTTCCCCACAACGCAGAAAGGCCAGCTTCGGTGTCGGGAGACTATCTAATGGTAAGAAAACCATTGTAACGATGATTGCTATATCCTACCAACACACGGAAGTGATACAACATATCCGCAGCACCTCCATAGTTACCGCAATTGAACTGCAATTGACCAAGCTGATACAGAATTTTGATTCTTTCTTCCGTAATCTATATAGTATTGTTGGTATTTTCTCGTTCGAGGTCAAGCAGATGATCACATTACATTGTGGTTCTCCTTCAAATATTGCAAGTTCTGTGTCTTGTCGTGACGTAAGGCGGTGATCACTTCAGGTTTTTCGAGCACTTCCATGACCTTCTGAGCCTCAGCTTGAAGTTCTTCAAGTTGCGCCAACACCTTTTCTCTCTTTTGAACGAATTCTAATCATGCCGTTCAGCAGTCGAAATACATTGAGAATATAAGCTGGTACCTTCTGGAGTCTCGTCGATGTTGTGAATGTTCTTATACAAAGCACCAACGAAATCAACCATATTCGTATCGCAAAGTAAGTCGTATTTTGCCTTGAGCAGATCTTCGGCCGCATACACCTTTTTGGTATGTGTTCATCAGTACTTTCTTCTAAAAGCAGTAAGTCGGTACCTTCTTCAATTCCAAAAACTCGAGAAGAGGGAAGACAAGATGACGATCCAGAAAAGGGATCATGCGTTGTGTCAAATCATATTTGGCGGCCATGGCGTCAAGTAAAGGGACAGAAGGAGCCAACAATTTTGAAAACGCGAAAAAAAACAAAGTCGGCACTTTAAAAAAGGTTGGGTGGCTGATGTCTTAAGTCCTTCCTTGCTTTCGGGATCGTCCTCCTTTCTTCCTTCTTTTTTTCATTTTTCCGCTATATATTTTCCGTATTTCTTTTCCTCTTTTCTCTTCTCTTTGTATTTCAACAATTAGACTATACATACATACAACAATCATTACAAGGTTAAGCACAAGTTTCAGACTACTTCTTTTCCTCGTTCTGTTCAGCACAAGTCTCGACACTATCAGTGAAGAACCCATATGCTCATCCTAAAATTCAACTCACTCAGCGCTGAAGATTTATTTGTGATTGAACGAGTAAGAACAATAGAGTATTTATTTTTTGTTTCCTTTTATTAATAGTATATTGCTTGTTTTGGTGCAGCAACTTGTACGATGGTTGGACAGCAAAAGCCGACGTGTAAGTCCCGAGCTCAACGTATTAGATCTCAGTCGCACGGACATCTATGGTCACCTCCTGGGTCTATTTGCCAACCTCAATATGTTTGAAGCTCTTGGAGTAACACCATCACAAACACTGGATTTTCTCATTGACGTGGATGCTGCTTATTTGGATACCCCGTATCACTCATTCTATCACGCAGCCGATATTGTGACCATGTTGTACTACCTATTATATGAAATGGGGGCCATGCGATACCTTTCATATATTGATATAGCCGCTCTTTTGTTAGCTGCCCTGTGTCATGATGTGGGCCATGTAAGTAAAATTGAAGAAAAAAAAAAGGAGATGGTCAAATGTCGTGCATGCAGTCTCACGCCGTTGTTTGTTTGTTAATGATCTGCAGCCTGGGTATAACAATTTGTATCAAGTCCATTTCAAGACTGCTTTGGCACTGCGTTACAACAACACATCTGTGCTTGAATCTTACTCCGTGGATATCACCCGTGATCTCCTGCAAAAACACAAACTCCTAAAAAATGTCAATGAGCGGGAATTTACTGCCACACTTGAGAATTTCATTTTGTCGACGGATATGGTGTATCACTATGAATTGCAGGAACTGGTCGGTTCACTCGAGGAAATCTTGGCAGATACCACGTGGATGGATAGCAGTAGCGACGCGGAGAGTCTCGTGTTTTCAGAACCTTTGTCTTCACCAACCAGCGTACAGGATTGTTTTGCTGAGGAAGAAGGTATGGACAATCTATTATTAGAGACTCAGCACCGTCACAATCTCTGTCGGGTTTTACTACATGCCGCGGATATTAGTAACACAGTTCGTCCCTGGCCGATTTCCAAACAATGGTCGGATCTAATTGTTCAAGAATTTTTTCGCCAAGGCAACGCCGAGAAAAAGGCGGGCTTACCCGTCTCGCCAGGCATGGATCAAGATGAAACCGATCAACCTACAATCAGTTTGAAATTCGGCGATTTTGTGGTTAAACCTTACTTCGAAGCGCTTGCTGCACTCTTGCCGCCTGCTCGTTCATTTCTGGACACGCTTGCTGAAAATCGCAACGAATGGCAACAGCTGAAAAAAATTCCTGCAGATATGGCTCTCACACCACCACCTCCTGCCTATGAACGTTACCTACCAACCATCATACTACCACCCCGTCCCGTGCTCAATCCAGCAGGCCGCAGGATCAGTGTCCCTCCCGGTATGGTGATCATCCCTGATAACGCTTTCTTAGAAAGACGTTCTTTGGGCTATCGGAGCGCTAGTCATCCCGCAGCCATGCCAGCAGTTGCGACACCTCCTGACATGGCCATGGAAAACCCTTTTGGAAGAAGAAAGAGTGAACAACCCTATCCCATTGTTTTCGAATCATTTCATGCTGTCTCCATGATGCACCGCCATCACTGATCACTTACTTCTTTTTCTCTTTTTTGTAATTTTTCGACATTCGCCCTTTTAGATTTTTTTTCTTTTCACCGCTATACATACGTTTCTTTTTCCCCTTTTTCACCCTTTACATATTTCTTTCTCTTTTTTTTCAGTCTATAGATTTCTTCTTCTTTGTTTTGTTTTGTATCATAGTATCCTGCTTCTCATTTCCATATCAATATGGATGCATAGAATAAATCGATAAAATGGAAGTTGCACATTAAGACAATAGTTCCCCCATTTTTGTCAAGAAACTAGAAACTGGCTATTCCCCTTTAGCTAAATCCAGTATTTCAGTCAAGAAATACCACGTTTCTGATGACTACAAACATGGTTAAACCTGTTTCTAGGACATTGCAGCAGAAGAGGCTGTGCAACCTTAAATAATGCACATGGCGCCCCTCAACTCATCGTTAGTCTTATTTTTTGAGACTTTCAACCGCCTCTGTTTCTCTTATTTTTTTTCTTCCCCTTATACTTTCTATCTTTCTTTCTATCTTTCTCCTAATATTTTGTACCATTGATGACTATCGATCCACCAACATTGGAGACGGTGCTATGCGATACCAATGGTCATCAATTTCAAGAATTTGCCACCTATCTTCAGCAGACATATTGTATAGAAAATCTCTCATTCTGGCTTGCGGTACAACGTTACCAAAGACCTTCCGAAGCTACTTGCCGTCAAATTGTTGCTGCGTTTATCCTACGAAATGCCCCTCAAGAGATCAATATTCCTTGCGAGATGCGTCAGGATATATTGAGCCAATTTACCGCCGGTCAATATCATCCCGCAATCTTTTGCCACGCCGCTAACTATGTTTTGGAATTGATGCGTGTCAACTCGTTTATCCCTTGGCTCTTGCACGCCACCGCTTCTCCTACATCTTTATCGTCCTCATCGTCTGTCACTCGTTGCTCTCTTTCCTCCAAAAGGTCTTCCTCTCTCTCTTCCATTGACTCTAAACCAGATAGAATCGCATGGGTGTTTAGACGAGTTAGGCGAATATTACGGACAGAGACAACTATTTCTGCTTCGGCCCGCCGATTTTCATGGAAAAAAACTTTACACTAGCTCATTTGTAAACCTTCCCGTCTAGAACGCTTAAAATTATAGTATGTATAGATTTTTCTTTGCTTTCCACTCCTTCGTTTGTAGTATAAACCGTTCCTGTCCTTTTTTTTTGCACCCTACAGCCCTAAAACATACATATAGTCATACATGGTTTACGTTATACAGCATGATCTCGTGCAGGTCTATTTTGCCTGCACTTGGTCCGGCTTTCTATCCCTATTTAGTCGCTTGCCGAAATTTTGTTAATATAAACATTTTACCGAACTTTAAACGCTACTAGAACTTTATATGTACGTGTCTTTTTTTTCTTGAAGAAGAAAAAACAAAAATGAGAAGTTGAAATACAGACGGGACAAGATAACTGCATAGCGGCTTATGACTATACAAGAAGCACTTGCTTCCTTGCCCCGAGAGCCAGGTACTGCAGCGTGACTTAGCGGGAGAACCTACAGCGCCGTCCGCCTGAGTTCGGTGCGACATTCCATATTTGTAGTGGCAGACGACGAAGATCCGGATTTTATCAGCTTCAGGGTTGTATTATTCTTTACAGCTCTAACAATAACACTAAAATCCAGCGATTGTAAAAGGAAAGGGATCTTCTGGGTAGCCCACAACTAATATACATTGAGTACACGGTAACACATCTTGAAGTCGGTTCAGAGAAAGTATGAGACGCAGTCAATGACGTCTTTGAAAGAATCACTTAGGTGATCGACATCGTCCCGAAAAGATCAATATGGAATTCATTGAAACAGTATCAAATTTGTTCAATAAATACAGTAGTATATGAGCTACTATTGAACGCAATTTTATTTCCCTCAAACGGCAATTCCACGGTTGGCGGTCAATGGCTTTATAAAGCTAATTTTCCGTGCAAGTATGAATCGTACATCTCTGCAAGACGATCTTTAACTAGTGTAGACGTTTCATCAAAGTCCTGTAAACTAAACAGTATTAAACCACAAATATCGTAAGAGTGCAATCGCTAACGGCAGGGAGGGCAGCGTCGTTGATCGCTCAAGTTGCCCGTTGCTACATATAAGGGTGCGCTTTCAACATGTGGCCTGTGGCAAATGCATGGAAATTAATGGGGATTTATTCTACGTTTCATGTCAATGATAGAAACATTACGAGTTCAGTGTGATGCACTACCATTAAAAAGACGATGGCTCGTGAAGTGCAGGCTAAATAACATGTTTGAAACATCTTGAGATTCGATGAGTATTCAGCTATTCTTCCTATTTACACCCATGCAAGCCCTACTAACGCATCTTTTCCAGACAACTATATAGCTATGGGTATCTTTTTAGAAGCGTCTTTGTTGGTATAAAGCTTATTACGATCGGATCATGCGCACAATCGAGCATCATGAGACACTCATCTCTAAGCAACCCCAGATCAACCTGTCATGAGTTTATCATCCTCGTTTAGCAATTAGCCCCTACAAGTGACAAGACACACCCTGACAAATGGTAATGATATCATTCTGACGATCTCAATTAGAGATTATGCCTGCTCGCACGCAAAAAGGAGGCAAATAAAGCGGAGAGTCCCCAAAACTTTGAAATTGAGAGCCATATACCACCTGCACAAACGCTTCGATGTAACAGCTTTCAAAAATCACGCTTAGTATAAACTGGCTGTTTACCTTTTGGTAATAATATTATGGTTTATTAAGAAAATAATTGGTCACTGTGGATTAGATTAAGCCTCGCTGATCGAAGAAGGGGGAAAAACCGTCAGTCCTACAAGGACAAAACGATCAGATTTGTTTTCAAAGTCGAAGATTACGTTGGATCGGTTACTCAGTAAATAGTCCAGGACAATGATTTATAAACGAAGAAAGACCTCTCTTTGATTAGTGTTCCTTTGTTATCGCACACAGATATATTGATCAGAGAAATCAGGGGAAAATCACTAAGCAGCGACGGATTCGACATAGTTCCAGCTTGGACGGTATGCAATGCTTTATTATAACCATGACTTCATACTGGACAAAAGTATCAGCCTATAGTAACAGCAATGATCGCTACAAAGAGGAACGGACATCGTTATAGGATATGCATTTTGGAAATAGCTAAACTACCCATGGCTGTAACATCAGAATAATGACAAAATCTCGGGAAGGAGAAAGGGGTGAATAGACAAGAGGCGAAAGAAAGAGGAACTATAGAGTAGATATCCGATGGCGTTATTCACCATGACTCCTGTGGGTGTGAACGCCGTGGAGCCATGGGACCTGCAACATTAATAATTAATGGCACTTCTACAAGTTAGGAGCCTTCGCCCAGTATAGAAGAGCTAGAACAAAAATGCATCTTTGGCGAACACAGGGCAGCGAAGGGTAAAGTATCTCCGGCTCAGCGCAGGTTACTCTATGGGTACTTAAGCAATTACACTCCTGGCAAGCTATGCACCAACCTTTTCGGTTAGCATATAACTCAAGCGAGTTTGTTGATCCCGTTTAAAACATTTTTCTGGTTAATTAAAACAGCAGTTTATGCCCAATCATAGAATGAAGGAGATAGCAGTGTTCAGAAGACACGCTTGCGTCGACTAAGCCTTAATTTGCATTGATGCAAAATGAAACTTGCGCTGAGATGTAATGAACTTTTTGCTTGGAAATTTTGATTTTTTTGCATCGACCCGAAAGATGTATCGCACGACTTCATTGATACGTTCTCCAACCACATCAATTGCAGTATAAAACAATGACATGCGATGGGCACGGCGTCGGTACCAGCGGCTATGTTGGAACACTCCCAGAAGGGAGTTAAAAGAAGTCAAAATCGTCTGTCACTTGCTAATCATGAATGATATTTTTATGCTGCTCGAATAAATGTTGCACCCGTTGAGGGACCAAGATGTAGCTTTTTTTTATAACATAGCTGTCGGCCAGCCAATTTGACGCGCTACAAATTTCCGGTTACAACCAGCCAATCAAAAGAGTGTAGTCTAGGGTCGAATTCGAAATTTCCGGTGCGGACTATTCCGAGCAGTCACGGCCAAAGATGGGCCGGAGCAAGGGAGGATGTTGGTCCCCAAAAGTGAGCAAGAGATCATCGCTCGAGTAGTCTTCCTCCAAACTTAACGAACTAAATCAACATGGTAAGTTTGTCTGGTAGATGAGTCTATCATACATCACTGGATGGATGAAGTGGAATGGATGGACTTGACGCATTATGTTTTCTTTTATTGTAGGCCGACGCTTCGACTGTCACCATCCGCACTCGCAAGTTCCTTACCAACCGCCTGCTCCAGCGCAAGCAGATGGTCGTCGATGTCATTCACCCCGGCCTTGCTAACGTCTCTAAGGACGAGCTCCGCGAGAAGTTGGCTAAGATGTACAAGGCCAACAAGGAAGTTGTTTCCGTCTTCGGCTTCAAGACCCACTTTGGTGGTGGAAAGACCACTGGCTTTGCCTTGATCTATGACTCTGTCGAGTCCTTGAAGAAGTTCGAACCCAAGTACCGTTTGGCTAGAGTATGTGTATAACAAAATGTCGCTTTTCGGGATGGATGGCATTAACATGAACATGTATAGATTGGTTTGGCTGAACAGGGTAAGGGTGGTCGCAAGCAGCGCAAGGAAAAGAAGAACCGTGCCAAGAAGTTCCGTGGTACCAAGAAGGCCAAGGCTGGTGCTTCTGGCAAGAAATAAAAATATTGTTGTTTATTACGCTATCCAATACATATTTCTTTTGCGACTTCTACGTTTATCTGTTATCCTTATGAAGGGACACGTAGTTCCTGGTTCTATGTCCATCAGATCTATATCATGGAGCATGGTTATGATAAAATAAGAGGCAACGGCCAGTAGAAAACATGGATCAGTGTTACGCGCTGACCTTTTGGGTGACGAAAGCGGCATCAACCCGGCATTGCAGCATCTGAGTGATTTTGATCTGAGTAGCTTCGGAAGTTATACTCCTTCACTTAAGTCTCGCTGTATGCCGAATTTCATGACCACAAAGTATACCAAGCTTGCGAGATCTGAGATGTTTCTCTTAATGAAATCTTGTGCTAGATATCCGAGGTCATATAGGCGCAAAATGATCTCTTAAAACTAGAGAATTTAGATCTATTAACAAACGAATGTGACAAAACGACGTTAGCCATCCAATAAACAAAGGTGAATGGCTTTTCATTTACCTAAATCCCCTTTGAAAGTTAATGACACGAAGCATGCGAATAACGGGCTTCGGATGCTTCGGGAAACTCAACTATGAATATTCAGGAGTTTGTTAAGTAAAGGACATCTTTTCATCCGAAAGGTGACAAATAGATATAGGTGGATGTTCAGAAATTTTGTAGATACGAAATTGTCTCCTGGTCTGAAAAATGATGAACAAATACGCAACGTCCGAGTATCTCCCAGTATCCTAAGAAATACAGTTGATTGAAAAGATTGTTGCTGTACGACAGCACGAACGTTTCTGAAAGAAATACACTCGTTTTATTTAGCAAAAGCCTTTGGAAGAGATTATTCGTGATGCGCGAATACGCAGCATCCACTCAACTTTTAGTCGTTCTGGAAACCTCGACCATCCCTGCAAATGAGTTCGTACGGCACCGCTTTCTTATTGCCGAAATTGTTCTCCAAGCATTGTCTTTCGTCGTTCCCTGTGAAATAGGACGTCGTTGACCCCCGATAAACCGTTCGTGCACAAGTTCTCGCAATTCACTAGACGCTCACTTCGGGTTTGCGAATTGAAGAAGTAAGACCCTGAGAATGTTCCAATTACCTGTATTTTTGAGCGTCTATTTCTGCAGGATATGTTCATGTTAGAAAGAGGCATGATGTACAGATTTCTGCCGTGCTTGCCATTTTATGTTAGAGCACTGTGGGAAATTGATTGATTACTTTTACTTAAAGGAAAATAGTCAATCAATAATCTGTTTTCCACAGTGCGTGCATACAAAACCTTACTATTTTTTTTTGATAAATACAGCAACATTTACAATTAATAATGGCGATGTTATTCGAAGTTCCAAAATTTATTCTCAGTCTTGTTTGTGCTATTGTTGAATCATAATCGGAAAATGATTACGATTCGAAGCTCGTGCATTCTATGTACGCATAAGAAAATTGTGAACCAAACAAATACGCTTTATTAGAAATATTTGTGCCGTTGGATTGAGATAATCCTGCGTACGACTGTGCGAGAGTTAAAATGAGCTAATCATCATTACGCATCACGGCACATAGACTTACATCAATCTTGTGAACGATATGACGCGTAAAGCATTATCTGACTGGATCAATTTTTGTTCGTTAAGTCGACATCTCTCCTTTTTCTGTCATTTTACGACATCTGACAAGCAATTGAACAGGAGGTAATTACATTTTTGATTCAGACAAGTTCTGGTCAAACCGGTGATCATAGTTTAAGCTGCGTTTGCGTCTTGGAAATGATCTTACTTACTTTCCGTTCTTTGTTCTGCGATTGATAATTACAAGTGTTATAGAATCCTATAAGAAAAGTATCTTGGGTTATATACACCATGACTGCATAGGCATCTGTCGCTAAACTACTCATACAGATGCATCACTTCTAATCCCTATCTTGTGATTTTTACCATCTCAAGTAATCACTTTTTTATGGATGGCGTGACGTAGCACGAACTGTCTTATTCTTTCATTCTTTTCATGGCCACTGACAACCGCATTTATTTTATGCTTAATCTGTAAGCGTGCAACAGTTCCTCATATCGTTTTCTTATACAGAATGCTCAAATCTAAAAGAAACAGTACATCTTCTGACGGCGACACCCCCACCAAAAGAGGCGAAGTGCACATAATGTCAAACCTGGTAAGCTGTTTTTGTTTATAATCAACCAAAACTAACTTGAAAGAGTAGATTACTTTACTCTGTTCCAAGTAGCACAAGGTCAAGTACTTTCCTTTTCAAGTGACGCAAGCTTTCTCTTCATGCAGCAATCATTACAAAGGATCATGCATCCAACGACACCTTGAAAGGAACGTATTTTTTATGCCATGGAACAATTAATACAACTTATCTCTTAGACTTCTTTTTCGCCGCTTGTGGAGTAGTTCCCTTAAGATGCAAACACATATTTTACAGGAGCTTCCGTAAGCGGCCGGTCCTAACCAGCGCCTTTTTGGTAAGCATAGATTGTTCCATATACACAGACGATTCATTATATTAAGCGACCTTCAAAGACCTGAGCAGGGCCCCTTTTGAGTTTACAGCAAAGGCTACCAACCAACCCTTGGGAATTACTAGGGACACTCCAACGGGACACTCCAACAGGACACTCCAGTCCCCCAAATTCTGAGCGGATAATAAACTAGAAGTATCACCAGTTGCCATGCTTAGGTGTAGTGTAGCGCATAGATAGCGAAGCGTCTCATAGTGGAGTGTCCGTTATTTGAGCGCCTTGCAGCAGAGTCAGATACACTACAGTAAGTATTATATATAAGAATATTTGATAAAACGCATAAGATAAGAATTATTTTAGGAAACAAATTTGGTAGGCAGTATCTTACAAGCCCTACTAGTAAATATTCTTGAGAAAATGATAAACTCCATGTCTATCTAGAATATTCTTATATCAAGCATCTACTGCAGTATATTTGAAGGTAACTGCTGGGATCCAGCAACAAAACCTGTACTGCAGGACGCTTCACTTTGGGACATCGCACTATGGGACACTCCACTGTGACCGAGTTAAGCATTAGGTACTACACTCCATCCTTTTTTGATCAATTTTGGGGGACTGGAGTGTCCCGTTGGAGTGTCCCTAGTAATTCCCCCAAACCTTAGGCAATCAGGCGCAAAAAGCTGGTTAGGACTATCTCAAATTCACTCCTCGAGTGGTACAGCGGTTAGAGACCCGTCATCCTAGCCTCTCTGTCAGGCCTGGGTGCATTGATTTCTCTGTTGATTATCCGGAGGGCCGTGCTGATATACTCTGCGGAATTCCCAGAGCCTGGTGCTATCAGCTAAAAAGTCCAAGTTGTCCGAATTTTTAGTGACGTCATTCTGGTCGTCTCTGTAGCTTGGTGCGCGTGGCGAAGGTTGTCAGTTTATGCCCAAAGGTTTATACTCGAACATGTACAGGTGTATCAATCCCACGTTTCGTACAGCATGCATGCGATTACCCATACGTGGCCAACCATCGCAAGCTCCCCTCCGGTTAGAACGCTCGATCGTCGGCGCTGAGTTCCTTATCGCGCGCCAGCAACAGCAGTGTGTTCTTCGTCGCCAGCTTCATACGGGCTTTCCGAATGAACTTCGTGTTCTACGATCTGAGGCAAAGGCTGTCAAGGAAATGCCAAAAGTGGAGGAAAAAGAAACAATGACTTCCCGTGCAGTACAATTGGCCAAGGAACAGGCCGCGTCAGCATCAGCAACAACTACTGCGGAGGCTGCGATAAAGCCCAAGAAGACCCTGTGGCAAAAGGTGAAAGATGAGGCCGTTCATTACTGGGACGGAACGAAGTTGCTGGGGCTTGAGATCCGAATTTCTTCAAAACTCCTCAGGAAATTACTAAATGGTGGCAGATTGACACGACGAGAAGCTCGCCAGGTAATGTTTAGCAAAGAGAAAGAAATCGGGAAGTTGATATAAGCGCACCGTAGTTGCGACGTACAACCTCAGATATCCTGCGGTTAGTGCCTTTTGCAGTGTTTATACTTGTGCCTTTCATGGAGCTCTTACTACCTGTGGCCTTGAAACTATTCCCTAATATGTTGCCCAGTACTTATGAAAGCAAGTCGCAAGAGGTAAAAGAAATAGGTGTGAAATGACGTGATATTAAGCAAAAGGAATTGCTTGTAGGAAGAGAAAAAGCGCAAGTTGCTGAAGGTCAGGTTGGAAATGGCCAAATTCTTGCAGGAGACAATCTCCGAGACTGGCTTTGCAGGATCAGACCATGCTGGAGCTGCTCAAGACTTTGCCGACTTTTTCAGAAAGGTATTGTTATCCGAGAAGTTGTCGTGTACATTGGCTCATGTATGCCGACATTGGGGAGTAGATCCGAATCACAGGAGAGCAGGCATCAACGGATGATTTACTGAATGTGGCAAGACGTTTCGAAGATGAATTGACTCTGGACAATCTTTCTCGACCTCAACTCGTGTCTATGTGCAAATATATGAACATCAATGCATTTGGCACAGACAACTTCTTGAGATTCCAGATCCGAAACAGAATGCGACAGATCAAGGCCGACGATAAGGTAGATAGAAAGGAAGAAGGGTCAACAAATAATTTATTAATTGGTCCAAACGATAGGTTATTCAAGAAGAGGGTGTAGAAAGTTTGACTATTCAGGAACTCCAAGCAGCATGCGCAGCACGTGGTATTCGTGCAGTGGGAACATCACCTGGACGTTTGAGAGACGAATTATCTCAATGGCTCGATTTGCATCTCGAGCATCACGTACCTTCGACCTTATTGATCTTGTCTCGTGCGTTCAGCTACACCGATCGTGGCATGAGCACCGAAGAAGCACTCAAGGCTACTTTCAATAGTTTGCCCGATAACTTGGTAAGCTGCAAGATAGTTAACACACTGGCACTCATAACGACTCCACTATAGGTGAACGAAGCTGAGTTGCAAGTGCTTGAGCTTGTAGGCGTCAGCACATACAAACAGAAGCTTGAAGTACTAGAGCAACAGCAAGAACTGATTGAAGATGAATCCGAGCAAGAAGAGAAGGAAGCCAAGGCAAGACGCGAAGCCAAGGAAGCTGAAGAAGCAGAGAAGCGACGTTTGGAAGAAGAGAAACGTCAAGCTGAAGCAGCCGAACGTGAAAAATTCATTCCCGACGAAAAGGTACTACCGGAAGAAACTTTACGTCAACTCACTTACCATAAAGGTTGCATCCACGGAGGCACCGAAGGAGGAACCCGTGCAGGAGCCTAAGGAGAAAGAGATTGTTGATGATAAGCTGTCAGAAGAGCAACAGCACGAGTTGCAAGAAGCGCTGGCTAAGCTCCGTACGAAGGTGGACGTTTTGGAAGAGCGTGCTCAGTTGAATGAAATCAAGATCCAACACGAGGATTACAAAGAGGTAGTGTACGGAAGTATCAGACTTTGACTAACGCATGTTCCAAGTTGATTGAGGAGTTGAAGGAAGCGACAAAACGTGAAGCAGATAAGACTACGCTGCGATTAGGCAAGCGTTTGGAGAAGATGCTTACTGAAATCGACAAGGAGATCGATTCGATTGAAAAGGATCAAGCAGAAAAACAGAAGAAAAAGGAATCGGAAGAACAACCATCTAGAGAGTAATCTCCACGAAGAATAGATCGGCATCGATAGAGGAGCAAAAAATATGAAACTATCCCCTTTTCCATTGCATCACAAATAGAATTCATATTCGTAAAAAGGAAATCAAACTGCTGGACTGTGCACAAACTACAGTTGTCGACAGAAAACTGCCGTCTTTGCTCTCCTTAGTTGGTCATACGGTTCTGCGAAGGCACTATTCTGACAACTGTAAGCTGCTGATGATACCTACCGGCTTATTGGCAATGATAAGAAGCAACAAGTTTTATGTTCCACCACCAGTAGAAATAAGCGCTTTCTGCAGGAACTACCGAATCTTAACCAAACATCGAGGGCTTCTATCATTCAAAATAATCGTCACAATAACGCATAAGCGGTTCCTCACTGCAGAACAGTTGTCTCCGTTATGCTCGGAATCTACGACAATCGGATGAAACTGGATTAACGTAAATTTTGCACCTATACCTACGGTGTTTCAGAGATATTCATTGATGTATACAAATTATGCCTCTTTCCTATAGTGTTTGAATGACGACATAGTGCATCGTAATGGATCATAGCCGTGGTGGATAGCAGGCAAAACGATCTGCTATTAGAAATAGATGATTGCTACCTACTTGATTGATTGATACTAAAGCGGACCAGCCATCCTAGCCTGGGAAAAAGAAAACGAAAGACGCACCATTCACACTTGTCCAGGTACAAAGACCTTCCCAAAAACTTGCTTATAACTCCTAACGGATAACACCATAGAATACTGAGATTCGACGGAACACGAGCTATCTACTTCCGTGTTCAATCGAAGAGAAATTTAATATCCCAGGACGAGAAAAATAAAAGAACAACCGTTTCTGGTGGATAGGAGATTTAACAGCAGTGGTATAACATAACAGTATCTAAAACTGATTTTCGATCATGTACGAAGCTATGAACAGACAATGCGCAACGTCGTGGAGTGTGCATATTTGGTCTCAGCGTCTTGTTAGAGGTTGGCTATCCAAGACGGATCTCTGTCGAGATTTGCTTTTCGTGTGCAATTTGTATAATGTGCATCCTTTTGTGTTCTTTTTTAAACTTTTTGATTGTAAGAGGGTATGCTTCTTTTTCCATAAAGGTGCCCTGAATGAGACATGGGCAACAATATGCAATTTGCGGGTTTTGAATACTCATCAGCTCGAGATTGAGCTCTAGAACCCGAACAGAGCGCCTCTTTACCGGCCCTCGGAGAAACAAATTAAGGATGCACAAATATGGATGACGAATTGTAGATAACTAAGCAGTACTCTGGGTCGGAAAAAAAGGGGAAATCCACTGAACCAGGATCGTAAGTTCGGAAAGTTCGCCATGGTAGCTTGGTTGCCGCAAATAACGCCACATGTGCATATGTGTTAGTGGCAAGTGTGCCTTTCCTTTTATGGAGACAAAGTATGAAAGCGGGAGGTTTTGTCATCCTTGCGCGAGTTCAGGAACCCATCAGCCTGTTCTTCATGGGGCGAAGTACGGAGTAAACGTATACTTGTGTTAAAAAAGAAGAATATCCAGCGACAAGGACCAAACAAAAGCCCTTACAGATATTTTTAAGCTTAGTTCGAAGAAGGTAGATTAAGGTCAAGAAACACAAACTATTGCTTATCCCCGTGATGCGCTCCCAACTTATAAATAAGATTTCAGCTTGCCTACAAAACTATTGTTCTCTGTATCATCATGGAAATCGTCTAATAGTAATTTTCATAGTAAAGTTGTAAGTGCGACTATGCTTTTCTGGAATTGCTTTCTCTTTCTGTAGATTGATGCAAAGAATAGTCTCCTTTCATGATTTAGAGCAAGGTCAAAAAAGATGTCAAGAGAGGATTCTTTTTGCTCATGATGAAATTGGTGACAGGAGATTACGTAAGTGAGCATGATTTAGATTTGGAACGAGAGAGAGAGAGGACATGTGTTCTTATGAAACAAAGAAAAGTGAAGGCAGATCTAACTTTCGCCCGAAAGTCAAAGGGATTTTCAAGGGGGGAACGCTTTTTCGTAATCACGTTGTTATGACAAGAATGGGGTATACAGTTGCTTCTCAGCAGTTGATGGGATATAGCGTAATAAGGATCAAGGAAGGATACGTATTTTAAAGAACTGATATGTCAGTCTGAGAGTAGGATAGTAAAGAGAATGGTAGGGGTACCAAACATTGGTAAAGAGCATGCTTTCCTTTAAGGGAGAAGGGGATCGAAGTGGAATTTCCGGTGGATTTTCTCTCAAAGGAGTTCTTTGGTTTCGCTCATCCTATTTGATTTGCAGTTTGGTCTCCTAGTTAAGCTGCCATGGTAATAATTGGAGCAATGCAATCGCTTTGTGATACATTGATAAATTACGGACACCGCGGATAAAAATATCCTCATCAGAAAAAGGAAGCTTGTAATTTTATTTTATTTCTTGCACTTCTCTCTTTCACTCACTCTCTCTCTCTCTCTCTCACGCACACACATATATACTTCCTTACCTTTTTATATTCTGATTTAACTTCCTTTCATTTCCTTTTTATTTGATTGAAGCAGCTGGTTTGCTTTTTGTCTATTACTATCATTATTACTAACATATTTCATGGTGTCTCTGGAAAAAATCGTAAGTGTAACATTTTTAGCAAAATTCGCGTGTTAGACAATGTAAAAATTTAAAAGGAAGCGTTCTGGACTCTTGTTAGATTACTCGGGTTACCGAGACTCGCTGGTCGAAACTGTACATGACAACTGCCGCATTACAATGCATCTTCATCGTCACACTTCAGGCCATTATATGTTCCAAAAACACGATTCAGGCATCAATCTTAACCGGCAATCGACCAGTAGTTGAGGCCATCAAAACCGCTGGCAATTCACCCGTTGAAATACTGGCTGTTAGTGCAGCTGATCGACTCGGTCGCATCAAGTGGGAGAACATTGCTTTTATTGGATTTCAAGTATGGTTCGCCGTCATGGCCCTCGACGCCGTAAGTTACCATGTTATGGGATAGGGGGTTGTTCCTAAATTTTATATATTTAGACGGTCTACCAAAACACAGCCGAAATCATGGCTTTAGCAGTTATGAACATCCTATGTGCAGTTTTGGGTGCATTGGAAGTTGTAGATGGTGTTAAATGGCTTCGTCGACTGAGCAAATACCCAACTCTCGATTATCAACCATTGGAAGTGGCGAAAAATATCGAAATTGCCTTGTCGATTGTCATTTTGTTGTTCGCGTCTGCAATGACATATCTCAGTTATGAAATGTCCCGTCAATTTGGATGGAATATTTATAAAAAGATTGGTGCCGATGTCCAAATCCAACGTAAGATCAGTCCCGACCCTTCTTACATATTTCTATTTTTGGGAAACTTACTCCATTATCATCTAGGCATGTATCGAATGTTCCAATTCTTTGTTCTGGCTCTCAAACTTGACGTCTTTACTGAATTTTTGGTCTCGGTCTTTTACTTAATCCAATTTGCACTAAAACAGGGGATCAATTGGGAATCCGGAATTCAATTGGTTGTTACCCTTTTGATGCTACCGATGCTATACTTTGCTCGCACAGCAGGAAGTTCAGAAAGTCCCGGAAAAATGGTGGTCTTTATAACCTTTCAGGGCATTGTACTTGTGCATTATGGCCTGATTCTCTATCAGACCTTCAAATCCGAGGATCTTTTTCCGACATTTAAAACGAATGATCGATGGTATACATGGATTTGTCTAGGTAAGCCCCTTCTTGTACAGGAGTTTAAAAATAGTATATGAACTGAACCTAATTTGCTGTAGTGTGGCTCGGTATTGTGATTGATGTGGCTACGGCTGTCCTGGGATACAAGTGTATGCGAAACTTTGACCGGGGTCTCAAGCCATTCGTACAGAGAGGAGCTGCCAACAAGAACAAGCATGACTTGGAACTGAACAAAACGTATACAGGAAATTCTTGGAAGATTGACGATGATTGAAAGAAGAAAAGGAAATTATGCATCATTCATGGATCTCAGATAACCCATCTTCCTGTAACATCATCTTAGAATAAACTCCTATACAGTCATCTTCATACCATATACAGAAGATCCAACTCACGTATGCTGTTTATTGCGTATTTCTTTTAGCTACTTTAAATGACCTTTGCGTCCACGAAGCGCCAAACTTGCACTACGGAAAAATCGAGCATGCTTCATTAACGCTTAAGCCTTTACTTAGCATCAACTTGGTTGAAGCTCAGGCCAAATAATTTAAAGCCGCCGCAAAATCGTATCCAAAATCCTGTAAATAGATTTTCGGAATCGTGTTCCCCATGCTTACACAGAAGTCGCGAAGTTCATACATTTGTCTTGCTTTTGGCATTCATAACGGCTTAATGCGAAGTGATGGACAGTCCCAATGCATTTAGAGAGCCGGTTCCGTAAGTTGATGCGTAAAGATCAGCAACAAACGATTTGCTACTTTGAGAGTGAGGGGTTTTTGATTTTCAAGTAATCTCGGAAAATAGCAAAAAGATGTACCACTAATCTCCTTATATTTGACCTTTGTCATTTTGACTATAAATCACACAGGCAAGAATGGTATTGTTGTAGATAACTGGAAGATCCCACGTACATATTTTCACCACTTCAGGTTTTTATTTCACGCTGGATAACATAACAAGCACTACGGGAGGACATCCTGGGAAAATCTTGAATTTGTTGGTTTTGTGAGGTATTTGCAAGATTTTGCTACGATTCTGTTAAGATTTTTCCAAGGTTATACAACAGTTTAGATATTTCCCGTAGTGACCGCGCAATTCTTTCAAAACCCCCGCCTAACCGAGCTCTGGCTTTTACAGGCACCACGAGTATCCGTCTCAGAAATTTAACACGTTGTTCTGAGCCTCGCTTGGAACAATATAGGTATACCTTTGAGGAGTCATATTTATTGATCCCTGTACATGTATTAACAGATAAAACCGAACTGGTCCGCACATTTTTACGCGTATCTGCCAGAATCAATCAGTCATTTGCCGTATTAAGACGAGCTGGGGGCACAAGGTCTAGGTTAAAGATTGATAAACCAAGCTTACGTTCCTCGGTCCTGCCATGAGGTCTTAGTGATTGATTATCTCTGTACTGTACAATCGTTCATTTCACATTCAATCACTTGTGGTTTATGGTTTTGTTAAGAGTTTTAAATGGACCCACAAATGATTATAAAACTTTGTAGTATAGGTGTGTACATTCAGCATGCATATGTGCAGATGACACTGGCTTTTTTTGTGGTTATTGCTTCCACGAGAAATTGCACCATATCGTCATCTTACATAGAATAATAAGCTAAATCGAATGTTTCAGGTTCCGGAGCTCTCGCAGATTACATTAGTGATGATGCATTGAAATCGCTTATCCGGTTATTTGTGTCACTACCTCTACGTTGATATAAACAAGATACTATTATTGAACAAGTTCTTACGCTAATCTATATAAATTTTGCGTCCATGAGGAGCCACTTTTTACACTAAAACCGGAATCAAGTATGCGTACGTTAATACATAAGCTGGCAACAAATTTATACACTAGTTACATCGATGCGTCCTCTTCATGGACGCGAAATTCATATAGACAGCATAAAAATTTGTTCATGGTTAGTAAACGGAATACTACTTGGATGTCATTTTACTTAAACCCCGAAGGGCATTGCTATGAAGTAATGGTGGCCGCACGCCGCACCGTGATGGGTGGAAATGGGAGAGTGGAGAAGATTGGCACTGAAAGTGACCAATTGTAACTCACTGCAGAGGACCTGAAGCGATACGACTTCTAGAGATCTACTGTACAAGATGAGTGATACTGAGCGCGACATCATTTATTCTACTTACTTAAGTGATGGGTAAAGGCGCCACCACAGCCGAGACGGTTCGGGACAGAGGTCATACAGGCTAAATGATCCATCAAAAGATATGAGTGATGCTGGATGCGTATTCCTCTAAAAGTACATAACGGCGATGTAAAATGAACAGAGCCAAAGAAAAAAAAGAATTCATGCGTCCCTTTAAAATACTGTCGTTTTACGCGTTCCGATTGATGCGTTGGGGAACCTATTACAATGGACCAGCGCAATACACTTCTGATTTAGAAGTAAAGGTATCCGCGCAAAGACCTATTGCTCATTACCGCAGGGTTGAGGTAGCGTCAACGGAAAGTAATATTTGGATAACACAAATGTCATTCAAAACAAGATATTATTTTCGCGTGGTCACGAAATACTCCTAAAAGTACACAGATAATACTCACGATGCAATCAAAACGTCATTACAAGATGCAAACAACGTTCCGCTTGCAAATGACGTAAGAAACGCTGATGCCAATGTCCACAATTCTTTACAGATGAGACATGGATTCCACCGAGTGTAATCCAATTTTCGACATCTCTAACGCTTATTACAACTCTTTCTGATAATCAAATATCGCATAGAAGAGCAAATGAATGTCCCTTTCCTTTTTAGATGGTTTTCTTCAATTCTCAAAGTCTGATTACACAGTACTACATTCCCATGGATGCCAAACGGACACGTAAGCGTTTCAGTGTGCAATTCGGACACGTTGGAAGTTGACGTCTACATGCTGTTTTCAGGAGCATGTCGCTATGGCCTGGTATTTAGATACTGCACTGCATATTTTTGAAGCATGACAATGCTGTTTGGAAGAAGTGCATATCATGAGCACTAGATTCTCAGCGCGTACTTGAAATTAAGTTTTGACAATATTGGTACAGTTTGTGGTTGTAATCCGACGTTGTTATTGACTCGTTTCGGTTAGCACAGAATTTACCAAATATTAAAACAGGGCTGTACTAATTCTGACCGAAAATTTTCAAAAGTGATAGGGCCAGACATCTACTTTTCGCTTCCTGCAATGGAATTTCACGACAATCAAAGTTCATCCGTCAATGTAACAGGAACATCACACTTGCATAGTTCTAATGCCGTTTCCCTACTAGATCAGCGATGATCTAATATCTAAGATCATTAACCGTTGTACTCGTGGCATCCACTTTGACACAAGCTCAGCGGAAAAACCTGCGCTAGAATTTGAACATGTCAAGAATGATATCTACAAGCTAGTTCATGAATATCCCCTTGAAAAACCGTTCGTAGAGCATATGAATACACTCGCTATTGATCTAGATGATTGCAAAGAGAAAATACTCTTCGACGACAGTTTCCACTACGTGTTTCCAGAGACTGTTGGCTTTGACGTCGCCGCAGAGACTTGTTGTAGATCTCGCAAAGGAAGTCAGCCGGCTACTGAAAGTGCAAAAACAATATACCAAATTTCTTACGTTTGCGTTGCGGAGGTAAATGAGTCGACTTGATTTAGCAAATAACGAATGCATGATCAATCGTAGGTCCGTCTCTCTACAAATATTATCAAGGCTAATGTCATGTTCGAACAAGCAATTGAAAAAGCATTGAAAGCCGAAACAGACGGGGAAAAGTATCATGCACTCCAACGCGTGTTCTCAAAATACGGCTACTATTACGCTTCTAGAATCTTGCTTGGTATGCTAACCGCTTAAAAAAGTAATACGAGTTAGTGACGTCTCTGTCCAGGAGGTAGACTCGTGTGCGAGCGGGTAATCCACCCTGAAAGCTCTCAAGATACCGCAGTAGATTCCCATGTTAGAGACGCTTGTTCTGCTAGTACAGCTTTATCCAGTATTCAAAAGGCGGTCGAGGACGACAAGTCTTGGGAAATCATAGGTTATATTAAGCCACGGTCCGTGCTGTTGTTGTTGTTGCTAAGTTTAACGATAGGCGGCAATCACGGCATACTTTTTCTGAAGGGGCCCGAACAATGGAAAAGAACTGTACGCTATCAACCGAGATTGATCCAAGCAAAAGATATGAAACCCCTGTATGATTTCCTGGATGATGCAACGCGTAATCAGCTGAAAGAAGTCTACAACAACGTGTTTTTGGACAACAACTATGTCTATTACAACTGCTCCATGGAACTTGTTCCAAGCAACTTAGAGGCTAGCCATAGTGATTCGTATATGTGTCGGTTCCCATATTTGAAAATGCAACCTATCATCAGTGAAGCGGACAAGCAAGAAGGTATGTAAAGTAGTAATTTACCTTTTCTCATTTGCATGAACCGTCCATTTGGCTTATTGTAGGAAAAATACTCTGTTGCATAAACTCTAAGAAGATCGCAAAGGATTTATATGAAGATCGTGTACAGCCAGGGACGGTCACTTTCGTTGCAAAATCCGGAAAGTTTGTCCGTCCTGTAAAATATGGAGATGAGCTATACGTGCAATTTTTGCAGCCTGACTTGGAGTATCATCCTGGAAGACAAACCGACAGGTTTATTTCGTTGTCCTCTTCCACCCTTTCTACTGTTAGCAAGAAGGAAATGAGCACCATTGCGCTTCAGGAAAAGTACCTGACAGTTAGTGTCGCCGAGGCATCAGAATCCCTACGCCGGGAATGGTAAGCGTGAAGGGAACAGCTAGGCAGCTTCAGGTTCACTGCGGGAAAATTACTGTTAGGAGGATCATTCGACCTTCCCTCGTTGGCAGCTGTCCAGATACTTCACATAGTGATACTGACACAAAGATGCAGTTAGACGGCGAGCAATCTGTACACAGCACTGGTGACGATTATGTTCGTCAGGGCGACGATATCGTTCTGCAAAGCACAATAGTTGACGAAACGGGGAGAGCAGAGACTGTGTGCTTGTGCCTAGCTTCATTACATGGACTACAGAACACAACGGTCGTCCTACAGCAAGTTGTAAACCCGTTTTTGCTGTCCGCGCGTGTTTCATTCCTTGCTGCTAGGGTGGCTAATATAAATGTCAGAAGTAACATTCATTGGCGTATCAAACAACGGCAAACCAAAATCCCGAAAATTCCCCCAGGAAATTTAGCCAGTTTGCTGGTTAACCATTGGAATAGAGGTATTCATCTTGATGGACGTTTAACCAGCACTGTACCATTGGTTGCAAATTATACTGGCGGAAATCAATCCGGCTCTGTCCTTACCGACGAAGCAGCATTCCTTGCCAAGTGTTTGCGAACTCAGACAGGAATATACGTAGAGAAAATTCTCGACATCGATGTGGAAGCAGTGCAGTCATGTTATCGCGCTATGATCGGTTCTGCTTTCCAAACACACCTTAATCTTCATCTTTTTGCGTGTAGACAGCAAACAAGGCATAATGACAACGGCAAAGCACAAAGTTTGGTGATGTATGCACCATGTCAAGAGGTTAGTAAAGTATATAGCACGTAACTATAGCATCATCCTATGTCAGGTTTGTCTTGACGGCTCTATTGTGGCAAGTGGGTTTTTACTCGACGATATTGAGCGCGCGTTGGGCTACATGACTATACAACGAAGAGCCGAAGAACTTGATAAAGTCTTTCAATCCTATGGGTATTTCTACCCTGCTAAGATAGTGCTTGGTAATCGTCGATAATTTGCATGAAGATGTATGTTTTCTAATTTTTTTGTATAGGTGGAAGAATTATAGTCGAATGGAACGAGGAATTTGAAAGAAACAATTTTCCAACTGGCAGTTTTCCGATGGGCAACTCAACCTCTGCGGACCAGGAAATGAGAATAAAGATGGGAGTTGCAGACGCTATTCGTGAGGGTCAGCGATACAAAGTTGTCGGTAAGCTCTCCCATTTTGTTTGCAGTGAGTCGTAAAGTAACATTTACATCAAAAGGTGGTGATCCATCTCTGTTATTTAGTCCATATGACCGGACTTCATTGTCACCCTTGCAGCCTGACGTTGAACGATGGATAGGATCTATTCGAGCAAACCCACTTATTATTTGTCTTAAGGAACTTGTCCCAACACACTGGTTGCTGCCAACCCACCTGAAACGCACAGTGGAAAATATCTTCAAGGCTACGATGAGAGAACGTTTTGGACAACATGAATTTTTCGACAAGGATGGCCATATTAGTCATCATGACAACAACGGATTGGAAAATTACAAAACCTTTCCCTTCTCAGATGATTGCACTGCACAATTCAGATTATGGATCCTGTATGCAAAAGGATTTGGTGCTAGCCAGAGTCATATAGAGGCTTGCGAGAAATTTACAAATGCCGTTAATCATAACGAAGTTAGCGCTCAATATGACCTTGGAGTTATGTTCTTGCATGGAAAAGGCGTCAGTCAAGATTACACGGAAGCACATAAATGGTTGGCCAAAGCAGCAGAGCGGGGAAACGCCAACGCGCAGTACCTCCTTGGATGCATGTATAGAGACGGAAAAGGTGTAGAGAAGGACGACACAAAGGCATTTGAATGGTTTAAAAAAGCTGCTGATGCTAATAACCATGATGCGCAATATAGCCTTGGCATAATGTACATGGATGGTGAGGGACCGGCACAAGACCACATTGAAGCGTTTGGGTGCTTTAAAAAGGCAGCTCACCAAGGCAACGCCATTGCACAAAACTATCTTGGTGTTATGTACGGGGAGGGAAACATAGTAGAGAAGGATTACACCAAAGCGTTCCAGTGGTTCAAGAAGGCAGCGGAGAAAAACAATGCCAGAGCGCAATATAACCTTGGGATTATGTACAGCCGCGGACAAGGCACGGAGCTGCAATTGGCAGTAGCATCAGAGTGGTTTAAAAGAGCTGCTGAGCAAGGCGACATCGACGCACAATACAACCTGGGAATTATGTATATGCTCGGTGAAGGGGTAGAACGGGACTACGATGAAGCGTACGAACGATTTAAAAACGCCGCTGATAAGCAACATGCTGAAGCACAATACAATCTGGGGTGCATGTACGCTGTAGGCACAGCAGCAGAACTCAGCTACATCAAGGCATTTGGCTGGTTTACCAAAGCAGCGGAGCAGCATCATACAGGGGCACAATATAACATCGGTATCATGTACTTGGACGGTATTGGTGTATCCCAGAACTATCATCTAGCTTTTCAGTTCTTTAAGCAAGCAGCCGAGAGTGGCGATGCCGAATCGCAATTCCGTATAGCTTCCATGTACGCAGATGGCAAGGGTGTGAACAAAAGTTCCACTGAAGCATTCATATGGTATCAGAAGGCGGCTGATCAGGGCGTAGTTAAAGCGCAGATAGCGGTTGGAGATATGCACAGTGAGGGAGATAACGTGAGGCAAGCATTGACATGGTATCAGTTTGCTGCCGAGAAAGGTGATGCAACTGCACAGATAAAGCTTGGAGACAAATACAGTGATGGCCAATGGATGCATCGCGATCTTGACAAAGCGCTGATGTGGTACAGAAAAGCTGCAGCCCAGGGTAATCGCAGAGCGCAAACTAGGATTGCTGCTATAAATGCCGTTCGAGAAAGCACGGACCTCAACTGTATCGATGACCTCGTGGATGAGGAAAATTCAACAACGAGGCTTGATCCTCCCTGTAACGTCAAACAGTTGCGTTTGTTTGCGGATATGGGCTCTGCTGACGCTCAAGTCCGAACCGGGGACCTTTGCAAGGACCAGGATTATAAGGAGTGTCTTCAATGGTACAAAGAGGCTGCTGATCAGGGAAATGAAGAAGGACATATGAAGCTTGCTGAAATGTACTATGACGGAAAGGACGTGGAGCAGGATTATGTCATTGCTTTTGAACACCTCTGCATGGCTGCAGGTCTCGGTGTCGTTGAGGCAAGGACCATGATTGGAAATATGTACAGGGATGGAAAAGGAGTCAACCAGGATCACTCGAGAGCATCGGAATGGTACGAAAGAGCTATTAAACACGGTGATTCCAACGCAAGAGCAAAGCTTGAAAATATGTGCAACAATGTGGAAGACGAAGGAGAGGACAGCACAGTCAAGTCTAAAACATACAGGACAATTAGTGTTCAAGAGAGTATCCAAGAATTGTCTAACGTTGACAAATATGGAAATGGGCACTATCTCAGAGCGTATGAACTTCACTGTCTTTCCGCAGCCTTGGGAGCTGCTGATTCGCAAGTTGCGCTTGGGAAAATGTACAGTGAAGGAAAGTATGTGGAGCAAAAGTACGACAAGGCGTTTGAATGGTACAAGAAAGCCGCTGATAACGGCGCTACCGAAGCTCAGCTCAGGCTTGGGGATCTATACGCGGAAGGAAAGGGTGTGAATCAGAGTTATGAGAATGCATGTCTATGGTATCAAAAAGCCACTAAAAAAGGATATGCACCGGCGCAAAGGAGGCTCGCAGCAATGTATTATGATGGCAAAGGCGTGAAGCAAGATTACGACAAGGCATTAGAACTGTATAAGAGCTCCCTCAGTCAGAGTGACATTGATGCATATACAAACCGGGAAGCCGATGCCAATGTTGCAGACGACGATAGTGACGGAGGTGAAGCGAAGGAACTCCCTTGTAAGACATTCACAGAACTTCGTTTACGGGCTGCCATGGGTTGCGCCAAATCACAGCTTAAGCTTGGCGATATATACAGGGCTGGAAAACGTGTAAATCGAGATTATGAGAAAGCTTGCCAATATTACAAACAGGCGGCTGACCAGGGTAACGAAGAAGGGCACATGAAGCTTGCTGAAATGTACTACGACGGAAAAGGCGTGGAACAGGACTATATCATAGCGTTTGAGAAATTCTGCATGGCTTCCGGTCTAGGTATTGTCGATGCAAGCACCAGAATTGGAGACATGTACAGAGATGGGAAAGGAGTCAAGCAAGATTACTCCAGAGCTTCAGAATGGTACGAGAAAGCCATGAAGTATGGTGATTCAAGGGCGCAAAGAAAACTTGAAAATATGCGTAGCGGTGTGAAAGACATGGAAGAGGACGAGATAATTACATTCAAGAACTATAAAAAAATCGATACGGCGGTTAACCTTCTGGAGGCGCTTAGCGAAGTCGAGCATCCAAAAGGTAGAAAGCCAGACCATATGAGGGCATTCGAAAGCTTCTGTGTGTCTGCTTCCATAGGAGTTCCTGGTGCAGAGGTCAAACTAGCACAAATGTACAGTGAGGGAAAAGGTGTGCCACAAAGATACGACAGGGCGCTTGAATGGTATAGGAAAGCTGCTGATAAGGATGCTATCGAAGCGCAGCTCAGACTGGGGGATCTTTACACTGAAGGAAAGGTGTTAGACCAGAATCTTGATGCAGCGTCCAAGTGGTACCGAAAAGCTGCCGGCAACGGTAACATTGAAGCCCAAAGGAATCTAGCAGCAATATATTGTAGTAACGAAGGAGTGACCTATGATAACAACCAAAGTCATGCAACCGAACAGCACAACCTATCTATGGTCTTGGACGATCCTGGTTGGGCTACTATGGACGTTGATGGTATTCTCCAAATATGCTCTAAGACGGTAGATGGAAGAGATGTGAAAGGAGAGATGAAACTTTTGGAAATCCTATTGTGCAAAGATGGAATTGCGCCATACTAGAAGGCAACTGAATAGCGTAAAGAAACTGTGATGCGACTGTTAATATGAAATCAAGAACTTTATCTTTACAGCAGTAACGTGTTATCCTTAACAAAGCTTTGGAGACACGAATGTCAACTAGCCCTGATCCATAACTCGAGGATATTTTGGTTGACCTGTTTCAATCATCTGCCTGGTGTGTGGCTCCTGTACGAATGTAGCTAAAGCAGCAGCGCCAATGGTAGTATGTCTACGCTATGCACATAACTTAGATAATGCCCGCTGGATGCTAGTTTTTGTTAAACGCTTGCTCATGAGATATCGATACCTTCCCAAAGTCACCTTTCTCAATATATTTATCTTGATAACGTCGAGGCTGCCTCATGTATCGTTGTCCAACAACAAAGAATGCTAGATCACACATTTTCACATATTGTAGCATGCAACACGTTATCGTACATCTAAGTGAGCTGAGATCGTTTAACCGGACAAGTGTTTACTGATCCCGTATAGCTTTCAACTTGATTGAATGCACATTTGACATGGCTGGTATTTAAACGTCGCATACGAATTCTGGAAGAGAAGGCTTCGAGAGGGCTTGGAAAGCCTTACTGCAAAGTCGGTCTAGCCTGGTGCTCTTGCTAGAAGTGAACAGGGAATGAAAGCTTTCTCAACACACTTCAATTATGGGCAGTATACAATCTTCTACTAAAAGATAATCAGCAATCCTCTTCCTCTCACCTTATCTCTGGTTCTCGTCGCACGATGGGAGAACGAAACCACGACTTCACATGATCAAATATCGTGCGGATATCAGTTCCCTTTTAAAAAGCTCAGAGTGATACATCGAAACCTTGATGGATCGCCCTGACCACTACAGCTTGTGTCCAAGTAACCTAGAAAATTGTCAATGATGAAGATCCGTTTCACGTTTAGCTCCGTTATCCTCAGCAGCATCCTAGCCAGGAGAGCGGGGAGTTGGAGGGATCACTACAATGATCATCTTGCGTGTTTCACTACTCTCATGATCACTTGTGATTTCCATTCTAGTTAGGCTCTTCGAAAGATCCTCATTGTTACGGTATCTATCCTTGTTTCCTTCATGCTTTGACAATCTACAGTTGCCATGGAAGCATCAGTAGTGGGCTTTTTAGCGGTCTACATAAAAGAATAGGAAATAATTTTCCCATAAGCGACTCATTCTGCAGACGTAAGGCTGCATGAGAGGTCAAAAAGGTCATATTGACCTAAGCACAATTAATGATTTGAGTTTTTCCAAGCTTCCCAATTTAGACAAAACAAAATTTTAAACCGAGACACTCAGAAAAGCGGAAAGGAAAGGCCGAACAATCGTCTTGCTTCTCTTCCACGTATCCCATGGTCTCTCACAGCGAAAAAAAAATCAATGTAGAGTTTATTGTGTCCTTCATTTCTTCGTTATTTAATGCTTTTCTTCCAAAAAGCTTGCCGCTCCTTTAGCGTTTGAGATTATCAAACGATGTGCTTACAATGTCCATTTCGACGGATACGTTGCTAAAAGTCCTGCGATAGAGCTTAAGCATGACAAAGACAATATTTCTGAAATAATACATGGATATTCTTACGACAAGCCATTTGTGGAACACGTGTGTACAAGAACTGTTGGGAAGGCTAACTTTGTGAACAGCATGCTTCTTGACGACAATCCTCACGATATGTCTACAGAGGCGTCAGCTTACAATGACGCTGCGAAAGCAAACCATAATGCATACGATAGCATCCATTCAGGCGGTGCAGGCAAAGCTACGAAGTACCTTGTTTCTTATATTTCTTGCGCGGAAGTAAGTGAGCAAGAGGCGTTTACATGAGCGGCGGCAATAAAAAGTTACACAAGGTACGGCTTTGTTCCGAATCCATCAAAGCTAGCGACAACTTCCAGTCAGCCGTTGAGAAAGCCCTTAAAGCAAATGATCAGCGCGAAAAGTATCAGACACTTCAAGACATATTTCGGACATATGGATATTACTATCCTTCCATAATTTTACTCGGTACAGTGATGTTATCGAAAGTGCGATGTTAAATAGGAAGCGCTTTCAGGTGGCAGACTCACGTACGAAGAAGGAAACCACTTAGCTAGTCAAAGAAATAACGTCGATGACGCGCGTCTCGAGGGAACTCTTACCAGCGATATCATTGCCGCCAACATAAAACATGCTGACAGTGAATATAAAGACTGGGACGTCATAGGTATCCTAGAACACTGTCAGTCCACATTACTTATTCCTGTATCAGGGGGTGACCTGCGCGCTTTTTTTATGAAGGGATTTGATCATTGGAAGGAAACAGTGCGACTGAAGCCAGCAGTTATCCAGTTCAAAGGAATGAAGCCAATGTACGAACTGCTAGACAACAATAAGCGTTGGCAGGTGAAAGAACTATATTGCAACGCATCTTTATATGGAGACACGCTGTTCTACAACCATCCACTAGAACTTATGGGGAATAGCTTTAATTTCAGTCCACACAAATCGTATCTCTGTCTGTTTCAGTACTTGACAGACGATGGTGCAGTAAAACAGAAGGATCAGCCAGAAGGTAAAAGACAATAACGGAGTTCCTTCAAGTTGGTAATCTGCCGTTCTTCGTTGTCGTAGGACACGTGATGTGCTATGTGGACTCTGAAATAATTGCAAAAGACATGTACGAGGATCGCGTGCACCCTACTGTATTTAGCTTTGCGGCAAAATTTGACCATAATAATTACGGCCCTGTAAGATACGGCGACGTCGTTTACCTGAACCTGACTTACCCAGGCTCCGATCCTTGTACTGAGAAGCTGATAACACTATCTCCGTCTTTGTATTTGAAACACATTCATGGTGAAAAAAAATCAGCAAATACACAAGAGCAATATCTAACGGTTACTGCTACCCAAAAGTCATTAAAATTCAATCAAGAATGGTAAGATGGCGGCCGATATGCACAATATGATATTTAAGTTTTTCCAAATTCGTTAGGAAGGTTACTCGATATACTCCAAATGATAGCACCTCAGGAGGGTCGCGTGCAGAGACAGCTGACCAGCATCATGAAGAAGACCTAGACTATGTTCGGCTTGGAGACGATATCGTTATGCAAAGTGAAATAATAGATCGTACGGGTAGACGTGTGCCCGTGTACTTGTGCGTAGCTCCACTGCAGCATCTATACGACATGGCTGTTGTCTTACAACGAGCTGTAAATCCTTTATTGTCATCTGGTCGGGTGGCAGTACTTGCTGCGAGATCAGAGCATCACAGTAATGATAACATCCGTTGGCGGGTCAAATCCTATAGAGGTCAACCTATCGGCTTACCACAATTCGATATCGCTGAAGTTCTACTCGACCATTGGAATAGAGGGATCCGGCTCGATGGACAATTAACGAAATCGGCTTGTTTGGGAATACATCATCGTGGACTTGCCAAAATCTATTCTGGGACATATTTTCCCCGCGAGCACGAGAAAACTTACATCTCCCAGCACCTTCGAATTCAGGACCAAATCTACGATGAAAAGCTTGACAGTGTAGATGAAAAGAACCTATGCATCGACGCAATGAGCGACTCCGTGTTTCGCAAGCATTTGATACCCGGAGCAATGGAACGTAAAGAGCAGGTGCAATTTCTCAGGGATGGCACACAATATTTGGCGATGTATGCGCCATGCCAGGAGGTCTGCAGAACACATGATTCAAAGCTTATAGCTAACTATCAGCATTCTTTCAGCTTTCTCTCGATGATGGTGTGCAGGCAACGCATTCTTTTATCGAAAGCGTAGAACGCGCATTGGCAACTTTGCCGCATAAGCAGATGTCTGGAGAGCTCGAAAAAGTATTCCAATCGTATGGTTATTTTTATCCTTCAAAGATTGTGTTGGGTAAAGGAAAATTATGATAAATTCCAAACGTGTTAACCACCAATATCTTAATAGGTGGAAGGATAATAGTCGGATGGGACGAAACCCTAGAAAAGCGAAACCCTCCGAAGGCTGACATACAAGGGCATGATCACAAAAATAGAATAGTACATGCAGTTGCGGATGCCATTTACTCAGGCCAAAAATATGAAATTATTGGTAAGCTAGTTTAGACGCTTATCATATTTATGGTAACCTTCGGTTATGAATAGGTGGCGAAAGCTCTCTTCTATCTGATTTGTGCGAATATTCTTCCATTTCTCTAGATGCCATCGAAAGTTGGATCAAGTCGATCCAGAAAAACCCAGCGATTATCCAACTCCAAGAGCTTGTTCCTACATATTATCTTCTGCCGAACCACTTAAGACATGCAGTAGAGACTGTTTTCAAGAAGACGATTCAGCATCGTTTTCTGGAGCAAAGTTACGTAAACGCAAGGCACTATATCAGTCACAGCAACAAAAAAGCGTCCGATAGCTATTCATCAGCATGGTTTTCTAGTCACACGATGCGATACAAGCTGTGGATCATGTACGCAAAAGGCTTTGGGGTCGCTAAGGATCACGTAAAAGCATGCGAGCAACTCGTAAACGTCGCTGATGGTAACGATGCGGAGACACAGTATAGACTTGGTGTGATGTACAGTGATGGCAAAGGTCTGGATAAAGATCACAAGAAAGCATTTGAATGGTTTGAAAAGGCAGGTGAACAGAACAACAGCGACGCACAATATTGTCTTGGATGTTTGTACAGAAACGGCAAAGGTGTCAAACAAAGTCATAGCAGGGCATTTGAATGGTTGCAAAAAGCAGCCGATAATAACCACATGGAAGCACAGCACGAACTAGGACTGATGTACATGACGGGTAAAAGTGTCAAACAAGACTACGCAAAATCATTTGAATGGTTCAAAAAGGCAGCATATCAAAACCATGCTGAAGCGCAATGTCGCCTTGGAATGATGTACATGACTGCCAAAGCTGTTGAGCAGGATTATACCGAGGCACAGAAATGGTTCGAAAAGGCAGCTGATCAAAATAACGCAGAGGCACAGTATTGTCTTGGGAAAATGTATATGTCTGGTAAAGGCGTCGTGCAGGACTACTGTAAAGCGCTTGGATGGTTCAAAAAATCGGCTGATAAGGGTAATGACAGCGCGCAAAACTGTATCGGCATTATGTACGAGAGCGGTAAAGGAGTGGAACGAGACTATACCGAAGCGTTTAAATGGTTCAAGAAGGCCGCAGAAAGCAACAACGCTAGAGCACAATATAACGTAGGAATACTCTACAACCATGGGAAAGGCACTACCAAGGACGACGGCGAAGCGTTCAAATGGTTTACCAAAGCGGCCGAACATGGCGATAGCGATGCGCAATGTAATCTGGGAGTTATGTACACGACAGGTGAAGGCGTGGAACAAGACAATAGCAAAGCGCTCGAGTGGTTCAGAAAAGCAGCAGACGATAACAATTCTGAAGCACAGTATAACCTTGCGTGCATGTACATCAATGGAAAAGGTGTAGATCGAAGCTACAAGGACGCCTTGGAATGGTTTAAGAAAGCAGCGGAACAAAGGCATGACGCTGCTCGGTATAATATTGGAATTATGTATCGAGATGGTATTGGTGTTGCTCAGGATCATACTGAAGCATTTGGATGGTTCCAGAAAGCAGCAGAAGATAACGACGCCGAGTCACAGCACAGCATAGCAACTATGTACACAAACGGCCACGGAGTAGAGAATAATTATAAGGAAGCGTTTAAATGGCTTAAGAAAGCAGCTGATCAGAACCATGCGATGGCGCAAAAAGATCTCGCAATAATATATCAGCAAGGAAAGGGTGTGGATTACGATAAAAATCAAGCATTTCAGTGGTATAGAAGAGCGGCCGATCAGGGCGTTGTCGACGCACAAGTGGGACTTGGAGATATGTACAGCAAAGGCAAGGATTCCGGTGAAGACTTTTCCGAAGCACTCAAATGGTACCAAAAAGCCGCTGATCAAGGAAATGGCTACGCACAAACCAAACTTGGAGATATGTACTCTGAAGGCAAAGGTGTAGCGCAGGATCAGTTTGTAGGAATCAGGTGGTATAGAAAAGCAGCTGAGAATGGCTTTGCTCGTGCACAAAGTGTCTTTGGAAATGAATACTACTACGGCACAATTCTGGGACAAAACTATATCAAAGCATCGGAATGGTTCGAGAAAGCCGCAGAACAAGGTGATACCTACGCTCAGCGACTTCTTGGCGATATGTACCTTGAAGGAAAAGGCGTGGACAAAGATTACATCACAGCTATCAAATGGTATAAGAAAGCAGCCGATCAGGGTGATGAGCATGCACGACGAAGTCTTGAGGAATTGTACAAAGAGGGAATAGCTGCAAACGGCAACAACGTACTGACGACCAAGCGACATGGATCAGTCTGTGATGCAGGGTACACCAGTCCACAACCACAACCTAAGAACATGAACAAAAATATAAAAAGCATGGATGACGCTTACCTTCACCACAATAAACTGACACGTCACAGCAATAATCTTGAGCAAAAAAAGAAAGAAGAGGTACGGAATGGAAAAAAATTTGCAAGTGAAGTCCATATCAGAAGAAGCAATGATCAGCGAACCCATTGAACGAAATTACGTCGTATACGAACAACTCAGTGAAAAGATTAAAAAAAAAGGTTGACAGGATATCAAACCTGCAAGGGTTCTCTTGAAAGAACTTCCATATAGTCAACTGTATATGTAATATGCTTTTTTTCTAGATAATATATAAAGTTTATGTTGAAAAGACTGACGGGTGCAGATAACCCCTCTCGGTATAGCGCACACATTGAACTAGTACGTAATGCATGTGTGCATTTTTGACTAATAAGTAATAAAGAAAATGTTAAAATTAAAATGGTTCTTGGTCGACGAAAAATTTATCTGTAAATGTAAATGCCTTATAAAT
>JNDT01001161.1:0-11777 GCA_000697055.1 Saksenaea vasiformis B4078
GGATGTTGATTTCAGCAATAGCATCTCTGTTCGATACTCGTGGCACGTGCTAACGGCATGAACGTTTGCCCATTTCCACGGCTTCATGTCTGATCGTCCCTTCATTTTCTAAACTTCGCTCTTGGAATTTCGGACATATCTCCAAAGCCAAGCGCTAATCGGCTAAGATAACGTGGGCACACTTCTACAAATTGTGTTAACATCCTTTATATAATGAAAGGAGCTCAGAAACCTTCTTCTGTCAACTCAGTTCTATCAGCTTTCTCTGGATGGATCCTGTCGGAGCATTGAGACGTTCTGTCATGGAACTAGATCATGCGACATCCCCAAAGGCTATGGTCGTGGTTTTTTACTTTTTTTATTGTTGCTTCGACAGAGAGAATCTTCGTGTTTCCTTGATAACTTTGTGAGCGTCTCTCGCAAAGCACGTTTGATTGCTCTCTGAGAGGCATTTGACAATCCAAACGTTTCCTTTTGCTATGAAGTTCGATTTGTTTTCTAGGATATAATGGCGTTTGGAATCCATCCGTCGTATCCAGCAGCTATAGCGTAACGAAAGATCATACTGACAGTGAATATCATCTCATCTTCCAATTATGCACTAAGCAATACTTATGCACCAACAAAGGGGACGTATAATACAAAGTAAGAAAATTGTTCAGTAGCTCTCTTTATCCGCGTAACAAAAACACACTAGAAGTTTACAGGTAAACCATGTTTTATCAAATAATTTTGAAACTCATTGCCAATTTTTCTGTCAAGCGACTGTACTAAGCTGCTGATCTACTGCTGGCTATTCCAACACAGTGCACATTGCTGTATATGGTTCCGTGACTTTCTAGAGAAAGGCCCCAGGCCCCAAGAGTGCGATCCATTTTCGGCCATAGGTTTGCCACTAAATAGAAAGAAATAGGTATTATCAAAACTGAATTCTCTACGCTGAACTGCAACGAAAAACGGAGTGAGTAGTTTCAATCTCCAGGCCATTTTTCAATTCTGAGAGCAGTGTGATGGAGCTTTTGGACAACGAAAGAAGCGTCTTTGAAGGCCGGTTCTATGGTACCTGCCTTCAAAATGACCTGTGAGAGCGTCAAAAACTCCGTCAGCAACCTACTCCAAGAAATCCGTCTATTAATGTCAAGCATAGCTTCTCACGATGTAGTCTTGATAAAGGTTCATCAATTATCATACAAACATAGACCGTTTGGTACAACAATTTAAAATTAATTTCACGTATAACGTCATCTATCTCCTAGACATATCGTTTCCTACTACTGTTTATTAAACAAATTTTAAGCTTATCTATATAAATTTTGCGTCCATGAGGACCGACACAGTTTGCGGGTGCCACACCCCGCACCATTTCGGTGGGGGTGGGAGAAGAGGTTTGTGGCTTCCATGGATCGGCCAATTTCTTCATTTTACGACCAGGAATCTAAACAATCAATCAAAAGACATGAGTTTCTGTATGAATAGTCAAACCCAATACATATCGGGGACGCTTCATGTGGGAAACGGAGCCAAAAAAAAAAAAAAGAAAGAAAGAAAGAAAGAATTTCATGCGTCCCTTTTAAATACTGTCACTTTGAAGGTTCGGATTGGTACGTTGGGGAACCTATTACAATGGACCAGCGCAATACACCTTTGATCTAGAAGTAAAGGTACCTGAGACTTTGTGTAAAAGCTCTCGGGTATCCACTGGAAGATTGATTTGATACCAACGCAAAGTGGTGTTTAGATGACGCATATGTCTATTCAAAATCCACTAATTTCGATTCTCATATATTTCGCCCTGTTTGTCAACCCCTGATTTGAAATCAGCTGGAACCGACGCATTCTACAAACTTAAGCATCCGGAGAGCGTCATACTAAAGTGGGTGACAGTATTTTCTGGTCAGTACATCCGCGTGACTGAGCGGATCCGTGTCTAGCGTATTTGGAAATTGCGAGCAACGTTTGCATCGCTAGAGAAAACCTAGCGTAAAAGAATTTTTATATCTGAGGCGTCGCCACATGGGCCTGCATTTCGTATATTGACCACTTTATGCCACCGTATGTACCGTTTACGCCAACGAATACAGCTTTTAAGAGATCGAAGATTACTGTATTAAAATTTAATCACCGCAGAATTGCGTCTTTTCATCAACGGGCAGTTGTCTCCAGTTTCATGCCCAGGACAACATGCTGCGCTAGGTTTACCCTTTCCTCACCATAGCGGGCGTTGTATGAATCGTCTGCATCTGTCAAAGGCAGAGTATAGCAAAGAAGTGATATCGTTTTGGCAATGGTACCGCAACGCTTGATCATATCTAAATGGGACATGCCCTGTTCCTGCCAAGACTTGCATAAAAAACGAAGATGCCCCATACGTTTCCATAGTGTTTACCAACAAAGGCTGGACAGACTGGTAATGCTCTAACCCATGCTAGGGTGGCCGATGGAGACAACGGGTATGGCAAGGTACGGTTTCAATGTCTGCAAGTTAAAACTTCCTCGACAGGCTAGTAACTATCTTCTGTCTTGTGAAACATTGCTAGACGTGCTCAAAGTCTGGTGCAAGTACGCTGACTCACGAGACTTCGTCTATATCTTCTGGAATATGCACAAGAAGACGATGTTCTATGCTTCCCAAATCTCAGATAAGCTTAGAAAGTCGCCGGTTCGATTTCCTCGGGAAAAGTTCATCCCATGTGTACCTCGGCTTACGTATTGACACGGAATTTTCTTTTGAGAGCCTCCAGGTCCTGCAGGGTTTGTGAGCAGTTCGTCGGCGTTTGCAAAGAAAAAAAAAAGAGTCGAATGAATACCTATTTGTTGAACCCTTGCATGTATCTAGTTCTTCTATTAAGTTCATCTCGTGGACAATAAAATGCATGATGCTGCATTATAGAGTACTAAAGTTTAACGCACCTGTGAATAAGGACCTCACCTCATACTTTTCCTTTGCACTAGCATTGCAATGAGGCCACCTTTATTGGTAAAGCAGAATGTTTTTTTTTATCTTTTTGGTTACAGAGTATAAGGAACATAGTACAATCGAGACAAGGATGAGATGAAAGGAAAAAAGAAGAGTTTGTTTGTGTTTTGTTTTATAAAAATGTATGTACACTGTCCAGATCGCAATCCGAACTCAACGACGAATCATCTGCTCCGCTATCATACGACGGTGCATCCGAAAGCGACATCGAAGAAGTTGAAGAAGAAGGATAAGGAAGTGGAAATGATGAATGAAGTGATGATGATGATGATGATGATGATGATGAATCTGTGAAGGAAAACGATTGGCGACGATGATAAGAAAGTTCATAAAGGCAAGACTTGTAACTGACATTATAAGATCGTCTGGATAGTTTCGTGGCTGGAAGACGATCACAGGTGGCGTAAGCCTTGGATGCTTCGTTTGCCTGGCAAAGAGTGGAACAGAAGTTCATATTCTGCGGAAGCTTGTTAGCTTTCTCTATCTAATTTTTCTTTCCTCGCAGATGCTTACGTCTTCTGGCAGACGCTTTTCACAGTACAAACAAATATTGAGATCCATATACAAAAAGAGAGAAAAAGGACGAAAGTTGCGAGAGAAGAGGTTGGGAAAAACTTACATACATAGAGTATATATATATATATATATTCACAATGGCATCTGACCTGCGCACACACACAGACGCGCAGACACATGCACTGCACTCGGTTGGGAAAAGTCACACCACGTTTCGAGAGAAGGATCAACAACTTACCGAATAATCGTACGTGGGAATCCAAACACATAGGCATGAACACAGATCCTACCTCATCCGGAAGACGGTCAAAACCCAAACACACTGCAGACAATGATACTTCGGCTTACTTTTTTCTTACTTTTTTAAAAAAAACAATAATTTGAAACAGATCTCATGTCGAGGACTGTACGACATCTTCTGTCCCTTTTTCTCTTGTTCACGTGTGGTGATGCTTCTTAAGTACCAAAAGTGAATCGAACCAACTGAGCTATTGCATCAATTCCATTTAATTACAGACTTTTGCTTTCAAGTAATTTCCAAAGTCAAAATATCTATTCCGAAATATGTTTAACGTTAAGCTCATATTGTAATTATATTCTCGGGAATCATAAGGCACGCGAGCAACCCGATCAAACGGGTGCTACTGGCACGATTTCCAATCATTATACAAAAAGTGAAGTCAGATGGATTGACCATAGTTCTCAGTCTTTGCAAAATATATCACCACACGTGGTTTGTGTACATCGTACTGTTTCGACGCGAGACTGTTCCATGCATGGTGCCGCTGATAACCTCTCGTCAACGGCTTTGCCTCGGTTCACAACGTTTTTTATGATGCATTATGTTGGGCCATAATCAACGGCCAACGTCATGCAGATGCTCTATGGAAACGTGCCTTTTATCGCGGTACATCGACTTATGTGATCGAGAGATTTTAATACAAAAAAGATGAAATACAATTGGAAGAGTGAACATGAAGATTTTCTATCAGAGTCGATGTTATCCATGAATGTAGTGGTTGTCTGTACAACTTAATAAAGGAGTCCAAAGATGAACATCGCTGACGTGATACATGCAATGCCAAACCCAACGCCCAAAGGTCCAAACGTATCGCGTAGCTTCCTGGCTGCATTGTTAAGGCAGGTAGGACAAGTGCTTGCTATTATGCATGTTAGTCAAGTCTCATTTTGCTCGCAGTAAACACTTACGATCGGTGTATGGCGTATAACTCTCCGGAAGGTAAAACGCGATTGTCATCCGTACTTGGTCGGGTCTGAACCATCCTGGCGGGTAGGCTGTCGGTGTTGGTCCACGTTGATCATACAACTGAATCGTATAAAAGCCCTGCATCAACGGAGTGGCGGCCGGAACATCGGACATGTGCCAGACGGCGCTTGTAGCCAAGCCGTCCATTGTTGCGATGGTATACGTCACCTTGAAAGGATTAACCGCGGCCAACGTTAAATTTACAGGTCGCACTTTCAGAGACGTGAATTTCCAGACGAAGGTAGCATTTTCTTTGGGATCGATACGATACAGAGGATTCACTGATTTGCTGCTGGTTGGTGTCAAGAAGGTCACGGCAGCACCCAGTCCGTCTGTGAAGTTTCCACTGGTCGGCAGTCCCGCGATAGGATTTCCAGTGGCGTTGTTTGGCTGCGACGGGTTGTTAGGCTGAGTGCCGTTGCCTGGAGCAGCACCACCGCTGGGAGCAGGTGTGGGAGAACCACCTGGGGTTGCTTGTGTACCTGATGGGTTGGTTGATCCTGAAGGTTGTTGTGAGCCCGAAGGCTGTTGTGAGCCTGAAGGTTGTTGCGAGCCCGAGGGTTGAGCTCCACCCGAGGGATTTTGCGAGCCTGACGGCTGGGGCGTGTTCGGCGATGGTGGCGGGTTCGCTGATGGGGAAGGATTGTTTGGTGGTGGCTGTTCTTGAGCTGAGAAATAACAGAGCGTGTCAGCATATGTTTGTCAACAATCATCTCAATCTACCTTGAGGAACTACATAAAAACATGGGATGAGTTATACGAGGACAGATGTTTCAATGGCGTTTACCTCTCTTAACAAGGTCATTCTCGGCAACCTCTGCAGTTGTCAAAACAGAGAGAATAGCTAGCACTGTTAACAACAGAGCAACGAATCGTGCACAAGGCCGGACCATCGTTACTCGAGTATGTGCAATAATAAACTGCTCGTCTGGAGGAAAAAAAAGCTATTTATAAATGAAAACTTATCACCGGACTATGGTTACTCGGACAAATGTCGGACTACCCCTTTGTTGCGTGCCTGTGCTGGGTTTTCCCAGTTATCCAATCTTGCACGTCGGAACATGAAGTAGGTTCCCATGCAAGGTCTGGAAATAAGGGCATTTGCTTTTACAGTGGCACTTCATCCACTTGCGTATCCGTACCTGCACATGTTCATACACGAATCCCTATCATCCAAAAGTTAAAAGCGGTGACTTTCAGGAGACAATCAACATCTGTATATATATCGTGATCTGCAGTAAGAACTAATTAATGATCAAAAAAGACGTTCCCTAAATCGTAAGCATTATTTCCAAAAAGATTTTTTTTCAAAGTATAAAGGAAGTTTATGACGAGAAAACACAATGCCTATTAAAATAGGAGTTTTCACTGTTAGAAATTTTTTCGAGTTAAATAGGAGGAAGTACTTCACACGCAGAAATCCAGCAAATGACACAAAATTACATACTTGCCTTGATGTACCATTCTTAAAGTCAAATTAATCTGCATCAGAAGAATGGAAACTTGAAATTTTATGCCAAAGAGCTTGCAAACACAACTCAGCGTCTGATGGATTGTAACTAAATCTGTCCCGGAAAATGATAAACCAACTTTTCCGGAATCAGTTAGCTAACTTACTCAGATTAGAACAAACCATAATTCATATCGCTTTGTAGACGTTTACAATCGCATGGGAGTGGGTGTTGATCTCGGATAGACCTCAAGTCACTGTAAGATTATATGTATCATCAATACCAAAACATGCGCATATACGTAGCTGCGTTCTTTTCTTTGTGGACAGCGTCGCTGTGACCGGACTATCGAACAAGGTACACATATGCGATCTTTGTTGCACGTCGGACATTCAGCTCCGCCCCGATATCTAGCACTGGGTGGAGCTCAGGTGAATTGCATGTAAAAGAAAGATTGGATCTTTGCAAGTAACATCAGCGCTTCAATCTCTTTAATAGTTTTCTTTTTTTTCAAAAAACATTCGCAATTTTCGCAGTGAGCTTTCATTTGTTTTACAAGCACATACGTGACACAAACCCTTAGAAAGGCATGTCGGATAATAAAGCTCCATTACGCTGTTCCCGCCGATCATGGTACTCTTCATTTGACACAAGCGAAGCATTATTACTTCTCGAGAAGCCTAGCTTGGTGTGTCTAGCTGGCCCTATATCGAAGCAGTTAACACTCAAAAGGAAAATATAGAAAGGTCGGAAGACAAATCATTTCTTTCGAAAGCGGCGGATGAAGGTAAAAACGGTATGCAAACGTGACCTATATAAAGCTCTTCTTTTAATTGGTTGGCTTTAGATAGCTCTTCACGATCCATGAGCAACGGCTGTCAGAGCAATTTACAGTCACCGCTTTCTTTGTCTCCTTGTGGGAACGTGCCAAGCTTAAAAACAGCTGGTGCATGCTTCTTTGTATCAATGTTTGTTTTTAACATTACTTAAGATACAGTGGTCTGTTCACAGCCGTCATCTCTTGTTACATGTCTGACATTTATTGCGTACATATCTGTACCATTTCGAACAAGAAGAACTACGCTACACTAAATAAACCTTGCGCCTCTGAAGAGACAGGTTTTCGCTAAAGAAGAATCGAATATGCGGCCATTAGCACATCGATTTTTCGTCTGAAGCTTCATCAACTTACATGAGCTTGGTCTTCAGCGGACGCAAGATTTATTCCAGCAGCATAAAAATAATTCATGGTTAGTAAATGAAATGATGCTTGGATGCCTTCTCACTTACCCCCCGAAGGGGTAACCCCGCCACTTTTGAACGGCGTCCAGAGGATTGAAGCGATACATCGTCTTGCAAACTATTGCGGGAGATGAGCGACCCTGAGTGTGCGACGACGTTTACGTACTTTGAGTGAGGCCATAAAGCGCCAACATGGCCAAGACGGTTCGGGACAGCGGTCATGCAGCCTAAACAGCATACAAAAAATACATGTAATAAAAGTTGACATCCGTACCGGGAATGTTTGTACCAACAGAGCCAAAGAAGAAGAAAAAAAAGGAAAAAGAAGTGTTCCCTCTAAATATGCATCACTTTCCGTTATCTGAGACATCCTTTTTGTGTGAGAGAAAAGGAATCTATCTTCAACACGACTTTCGCATGAGACACCGTTTTTATGAGTCAAACGAACCCGATCACTGGTACGTCCCCTTGCATGAATCGATGGTACCGCGTCACCGCCACGCTTTCTGCCTGAGATCAAAAGAACCGTGCCTTTCACGCACCCTAGGCATGAAACAAAAAGTTCCGATCATTGCCACGCCTTTTGTATGAGACGATAGGACCGTATCTTTAACACGGGATAATCGAGCCCCATCTTTAACATGTCCTTTGCACGAGACAATGAAACCCTGTCTCTGACATATTGATCGGGAGCTACTAACGGCACAGACGTAACATAGAAGAATATAGCACGAAAATCATAGCATCGTATGAACGTAAAACTTCGTGCTTCAAAACGCAGAGTTTATCTGGGAAGTAACGTCAAATATCTTCGAATAGACGCAAAAATCATGGGGAAGGACCTGTAATTCTTCAAATCACTTGTAAAGAGAAGATGCGAGGCCTATTTTGCTCTAACGCGGCTGTCGACCTGTTAACATCATGCGCCTCTCTCATACCTCAATTCAGGAAGCCAACCCTTTTTTTTATTGTATCCGCGTATCTTTGAAGCGAAACAGGTATTTATCCAGTGTCTTGTTTGATATCGATGTCACCTCATGGGGATGTTAACACTTTTGCTGATACTTCTGCTGATGCTATTCTCAAACCTTTCTAGAGAACTGGCCAAGGCTTGACCGTAGTGCAAGCGGATTTGACCTACCCGCAACCTGCAAAGATCGGGAACGCTCCGCGAGTAACTGTGATCGCTCTGCTGCATCATCGAGATGATAAACTAATTTAAGCACTTTGAAGCATATCTTTTTTTACATTCATTCAATTCTATAAGAAGTAATAGCACATGCTCAACCTTTCCTTAGCGCAATTGAATCCTTGATAGACGTAAAATTATTTCGAGCAAAAGTAACCCAATAAAAAGTAGCCAATATCATACTCATTCCGCGCCTGCAGTAAAGGCATTTGTCCCCCTCGCTCACGAATGCATACCATCGATACTACATATACAAATATAAAGCCTGAATTTTCTCAGGTAAACACCAATAATAATACATGGCACTTGGAATACTCCATAGAACTTATGCAACGTCGTTTTATAAGCTTCCTTTCGTATATATCTCCAACGTTTGGGCCACCTTACACTATGAGACATTGTACGATTTAAATGCTTTGCTATTTAAGGTGCTTTACTATTGAGATGTTCAGCATTGACAAGATGCGCTATAGAGGCATTGATCAAAACAGGGGTTCGAAGTTCCGAGCAATTCTTCAAGTTACCAGTTTGGGGACTGCAATCCCAGTCAAATATGAAATCCCGCAGATGATACCCACACTGTGATCGTGCTTCGTTTTGAGACATCATGAGCGACTCCGAGGAGGATTACATGTCCAGTAAATTTCTGGAAGAGGCGCAGGTGTATGAAAAGAATCAAAAGCCAACAACATACACTGAGCGACGACGGAAGCAATTGAATGAACAAAAGAATAAAGGGTACATCAAACCGCGCCGGCAATTGGAGCAAGAAGCTCGAGAAGAAGGACTAAAGCGATCTATGGGATCCGACAACAAGGGCTTGAAAATGCTGCAAAAGATGGGCTTCAAGTAAGTTCCCTCCATGATTCCTTTTTGTTAATCTGTTGATCGCAGGCAAGGCATGACGTTAGGCAAAGACTCGCGGTCTGGATTACAAGAACCAATTGCAGTGGAAATGAAGAATGGCAAGTTGTGTAAGGAAGACAGGGACGGGCGTTTAATGTGTATATTTAGATCGTGGTGGTTTGGGAATGCAGACGGTACTTAAGAGGGCGCGAGAGGAACGTGAAAAGGAAGAATTAGAAGCCAGGAAGAAAGCAGAAGTAGATCCAGACAGCTTCCGTGAAGTTATGGCTGTCAGAGCCAAACAGGCCGCCCTGACACGTCGCATTATTGCCGCTGCCCATCTCTGTGAAAAACTTGATAAAGCCAAGGTTCGTCCATTTCACAGAGCAACACAATTTTGCTAAAGGCATTTTACCGATGTAGGATATTGAAGTATGTTTGATAATGTGGATGTGGATGCTGATAACTAATGATCCCTGGATCGCAGGAAAATATCTTGTGGGCGCTAATTCCAGAACCTGAGGAAGAAGAAGAACCGAATAGGCTGGATGCAGAAGATGAGGTCCAGTACGAGAAGGAAGAGGTATCTGAGGATGTGAAAGAACCGTCACCACCACCGAAGGAAGTATTGGAATTAAAATCGTTACCGGTAAGGCAGATGCTATGTGTATGTAGCTTGATCTGAATTGAAATATTGCAGCTGGACGATCAGTTGAATCGAGTAGTAACTTATCTACGCTCGCAACACAACTATTGCTTTTGGTGTGGGGCGCAGTTTAGCGACGAAAACGATATGCTGGAGAATTGTCCAGGTCCAGAGGAAGATGATCATTAAATATCGTGGTAAGATAGCATATCGCCTATGGCTTGTCATATTCATAAGCGATTGCTGTATTTCAACAGATTTAACTCTCCTAAGTTTTGGTGAGGTGACCTAACACGCTATGAGTCTATCATGCGAACTGCTTCGTAAATGTTCTTCCTTCGATGCGAGTAGTGGCAGTTGTATCCTTGGTCAATTAATACTTGTGCTATATTAGCTGGTGAGATTTTTTGTCCATGTTTTCGTAACTTCCAGTTACTTTGTGACATGTAGTGTTTGATTTACCATAGATTGGTACGAGATCATATATGTGCATTAAATATTCTTTGTTTTAACATGCATCCCTTGTTAACCTTGACCAGCTGCCGTCTATCAATCCTGCAAGATAGATAAACAATGCGCAATAGTCAAATACTTTCCGTAGGATGTACCAATGGGCTCAGACCGCACCAGATACTTTACAGGAGAAAAGTTTGGGCAGGTACCCCAATCCTGCGGGGGAATTGACAGGGTTGCCTCGAATCCTCGGCTTGCACATCATTGACGATCAGGCGTGACTTTCCTTTACATACTGCGAAATGCAAGTGTGAGCGAGTTAACCTCGTTTGTCAAACATAATCAGCATGTCACTGAGAAGGAAACCAATCAACTTTGACAAGAAATTTGCAGAACTCAAGTTGATGCTCGACGCCATCTTTTCGTTCACAGCGCTTGGCGATATCTCGGCAGTGAGCATGCATCAGTATCCTTTTTACGTTCATTGAAAGGCACCAGGGCGTTCCTTGGTGACATTATAGAAAATTTCCGACAAAGAAACCATGCATCGTTGGTGCATCTCTCTAGAAATCCTTGTATATAGAGAGGGAATGGCAGTGGTGCCCATCATTGACGGTGCATTGTGGCGAATCAATGCTCAAACATCATTTTCTTTATTATCTCTTAACGTCATGCCTCTGTATTGTGCTGCTTTTCTTCTTTAATATAGACTCGTCTGGGATATGTGTAATGCAATACCACAGTCTTTTACCGACAGGGTTTTCAATGGAATTGCCGAGTATATCGACAATCACACTGTTCGAGTTTGCAAGGTAAGAAAGGCACAGGAGAAAGTCTATGAGACAGTCTGACGAAGATCTTGCGATTCTTCAGTCTATCTTAGAACATGATAACCTGGTAACAGCATATGCTAAAGCGTTTGAACGCTTCGAGATTGCGGCAGTCTGTGTCTCTCAGCATTGTCGCTACTTGAATACCACTATTGCCTCGAATCATCCCGGCATCAGCGCAGATCGTCGAGGCGCCGCTTCTAGCGGGAAATATAAGAAGCAAAATATCGAAGCTGTAAGTAAAGCTATCGTTGCTTGGCATGATTTGACAATTACTTTTATGAAGCTGGCATTAATGCTTTGGAAAAATAATGTTTTATTCGCTATTCGAGACAATTGCCAAAACCGGCTATTTTACCA